>JAUPFR010000004.1:23443095-23533095 GCA_036925125.1 Oreortyx pictus
TCATAAAGTCCATGTCTCTCCAAATAGAAGTTCAGGAGTACAATGAAATGACTTCATTACTTTCCCAAATCTCTAATATAGATTCAGAAAGGAAGCAAAAGCAGCGTAAAATGCACATAATACATAACCTTGCAGCATGCCCCTGGCTTTGTTCAGTCTCTCACTGACATGAGGACAACATCACTATTTGCTCTCACATCCAACTACATGCTTTAGGATCTTCTCATTACCAAGAAGAACCAGTAGAGTGCTAAAATTTCTCCTATACCACTGCTGCTAAAGAGAGCAGAGAAGAAAGAACATGTTACAGAAGTCAGTTTCTTCTGTTGCATTTTCTCACTGCAAAGCAAGCTTTAGGTCACAAACTATATAGTGTATTTTATTTATACTGTCTGTCTATAAGAGATAACTGTACCTATGTGAGAATGCCCAATGCAAGTGAAACTAGCATTCAATTTTTTCAATAGTCAGGACTCTCCAGGTCTATCCATTTCTCTAAATCAAATTATTAGCAGAATTATTCTTCCTTTGTGAGGCCATAAAATTGCGCTCACAAAACAGATCTTGAGAATTATTTTGACCATTCTCACTCCAAAAACAAATTTAGGAGTTTCAAGGGAGGATGACACTGCACATGGAGCAATGTCCTGCAGGGATGTGTATCACTGTTTGGAAGTATAGATGATGCTGTTCTGGTATCCATGTGTGTCCTATAATATTCCAGTGGAAGAAGAACTGTATTTACTAGGCCTGCTGGTAGTATGAAATTGGAGAAGTAGCTTTCATGAAAAAATTACTTTTGATTTGTCCTCCAAAGGCACTTAGCTCACAGGTATAGACTTACCTTTAAATTAGCACCTACAACAGTTAGTGCAAATAACCATATTTCCACAGATTTTTCCTATTAGAAATGACAGTAATGTCACAGTTCTACCACACAGTCAAAAGACATCATCAAGATTTGGAATAAGATTTCATGAATGCTATTTACAATTCTCTGATAAAGTTGATGCTGTGATGTTACTAAAGTTGAATGTTTGTTTTTACTTTTTTTTTTTTTTACTGTTGATAATTATTATTTTATTCTTTAAAGATGATTTCTTCACAAAAAAATGAAGCATGGGCAATTTCTTTAGGACTGCACAATTTTTTTT
Source organism: Oreortyx pictus (assembly GCA_036925125.1). Taxonomy (NCBI): domain Eukaryota; kingdom Metazoa; phylum Chordata; class Aves; order Galliformes; family Odontophoridae; genus Oreortyx; species Oreortyx pictus. The sequence goes on from JAUPFR010000004.1 coordinate 23,444,250, forward strand.
TTCTTAACATACTTAAATAACTTTGGCTATGATAGTCAGAAGAGACTTGATCAGAAAGACAAATCAGTGATTATATTTTGCTATTTCTATTTTATTTCATTTGTATTTTACTATGTGATTTCAAATGAGTTATTTGTTGGAAAGAGAGAAAAGTTCATAATACTTCTAGATAAACTAAGGTTCCCAGAAATGTCTTGGGGCCAATAGAGGAAAATGTTTAAGCTCAAGGTATGTCAGTGCAGCAGTTAGGCAGTATTAAGACTCCTTACTTACTTATTTATTTAGTTTTGACAAACTTATTACCTACATTAAAAATTTATCTTTGAGATCCTGAAGGAGTAAGTAACAGGATAAGTTTGAAATGGAGAAAATAAAACCCCTCTCTTACCCTTGAAATTATTAACCTTTATATGTCTGTGGTAGACTTACTCACAAATTAACTGAAATCAACTGAGATTTTTGTCTTATTTAGTCAAACAAACAAACAAATAATTAAATATTATCAATATCAGCTTTCCTTTTATCAGATGGCTATAAAAAATATGGAAAAGTCAGAAAGTCTGTCACAAAATGTCTGTCCTTGTAATAAAAATTCCAAAATACAGAATCTGGGGCAATTTTACAAATTTGATATTGGAAAGCTGGTAGTGCATGATCAAATTTATTCTACAGTGTAACATGTGCTTCTTGCTCACAATGCTTATGACAGGGAAGACTTTCCTGCTAGTCACGTTCACCTTGAGATACAAAGTACATTCTGATATTAGCAAATAATACCTGGGATATTGGCAAATATCCACTGGAGTCCGAAGTGATGTGAAAACACCCATCTCATTTTCTTTTATGACCTACTACTAAGCATTAATTTGAATAGAAGTCCTGGAAATACAATAGCTTGCCCTTTACTTTCTGTTCTCTGTCACAGCTATTCTGTGACCTACTACATCCATTCTTCTGTTTTACTCTTGGTCTGGCTGCTCTTAAGTATTATATTCTTTTATTTTTCTGTATAACTCTTTTCACTAAAATATAGTAGGTAGTTATTCTGAGCACTGTATGATCTAAGGAAGTCTTGGGAGTGAGAGATATTTGTGCATGTGTAGTATAGAGGGAAGTTACAGAATAAAGTAACATCTGCATTCCTTGGTATGCATTCAGTTTGATTTGATGCAGAATTCTCAAGCAAAGTTATCTGATCCTTGTTATTCAGGAGGAGTCACAAAAGGTCCCTTATGGACTTAAAATCTCTGAGTCTCTATCGACAGTAGTTAAGCACATATTAGGTGACCTTCTCAGATTCATGCACACTTCAGTTAAGAATCTCTTATCCAGATATCCATATAAACAACAATTAAAAAAAAACAAACAAGCAAACAAACAGAATTAATATATTTTAATATATTCAAGTTTAAATAGAAGAGATTTAGATTGAGTATAAGGAAAAAGTTTTCTACAGTAAGGGTAATGAAGCATTACAGCACGTTATCCAGAGAGCAGGAGGCGGTGGTAGATGCTTTGTCCCTAGAGACATTCGAGATTAGGTTGGACCAGGTTCTGAGCACTCTCATCTAACTATAGATGACCCCATTCATTGCCAGGGAATTGAATTAGATGACCATTAAAGATCTCTTTCAGTTCTAATGATTTAACGATTCCATGATTTTTAAAAGCAAACAAGGCCATTTGTAACAATTCTTATAGTTTCAGAAAGCATTTGAGTTTTTGCAGTTTTTGCTATTGCTATTTTTATTATGATTATTAAAAAATTGAGCTGGAGATTATTTTTAAAGAGTTCTTGGAAATATAACCTTTGGGCCAGGTAAACGGTCTTGTCAAGGAATGTCCTGTCAAAATCTATTTTTTTTCTGTGCCCAGAGAACATCAGAACATAAATAAATGATTAATAATGCATCATTTCTTTACTTTACTTCCTTGCTTAGAGATATCTGTAATGTATTTGAAATTATGTGTGAAGATTGGACTAAGCAATGTGTCCTTCAGACATTAGCTTAGTATATTCTCATTTCTTACATTTTTTTAGGCTGAAAGTGAGTGGATAAAATGACTTTTTCCAACCTAGCTGAGAAGTTCTCTAACTAAACACTTCCAATAATGTAAACCATGAAAATCTGAGACAGCAGTCTGGGGTTTCTGGATTGAGAGGAGTTCCTGGAGGCATGGTGAAAAAGACATATATGTTGGATTAATGAGTGAGAAGAATGATGCCCTTTGTCCCCTGCTACCTGAATAGAGAACGCAGGTAAGAAAGGGAAGAAGGAATGAACAGCTCATCCCCCAAGGTTAGCCAAAGGATTTTTTTCTTCCACCAAAAAGGACAATCCTTCTCAGGCAGTTAAGGCTCTCCAGGACTGCCTAATCTTCCCAGACAGTCGCAAGTCTCATTACCTGTGGTTTTTTTTAATTTCCAGTAACATTTTGCGCAGTTCAGCCTCTACTCCCTGTTTTCACAAGACAGTGTAAAGGAATAAAGTTCAGTGCAGTCAACAACAAGACTCCTTTCTCAACATCTCTAACTTCAACATAGAGTGATATGTCATCTTCACGATTTTCTTTCTCCCAGCCTTTGGGATGTGTATACATGCAGACATATGTTAACAGAGATGCTGTGACCAGGTAAAATAGCTTGTCCTTTGTATTCGTCAGAATGCGCCTTGAAGGAGCTTGGAGCTGACCATTTAGCTTAAAGGATCTCAAAGAGACTGTGTTCAGTTATCCATGGCTTTTCACCTTAAAGCTCCTGCCGTGTGCATGTACTGCTTTGTTTCAAGGTTCTGTCTCAAGTGAGGCATCTAGTTCTGCACAGAAAACAAACAAAAAAAACAGCAAACACCAGGCAAACAAAATATGGGGTCAGTTTGCTGGCCCTGTTTGGAAGATCAAGTTAAACATGAACTCGTCTACCCCACCTGACTAGGGACCAGGGCTCATGCCCTATCATAGGTCACAAAGTCAGTAGAAGAATATTCTTTATCTCCTTCTCTGTCTGTCTTGTTCAAGGCCGTGATTTTGCTGCTCGTATCAATCTTCTGCCTTTCTCACCTACCAGTTTTTCTTGCAGCAAAAAATATTTGTTTTGTTTTCTCACATTAAGAAAAAAAAAAAAAGAAAACAGTTTGTGGCATGAGTAGGAAATATTGTCCTATAAGGACGTGATTTATTATACGTATATATTATAGAATTCTACAATATAATATAATATTCCTGGAATGATATTTATATCTTTAAAATTGAACTCTAGTTAGACTGTCCATGTTCAAAGCTTAATTCATGAATATTCAGCTTTGTGTATTAGCATCCCTCAGTTCTTCTATTTTTTTTTTTTTCACCTCACTCAAGAAAGCCTCTTCATAAGGGCAGAAAGTCAATAGTTAGGATATGGATTGTGTGGAGCTGGATATTGTAATTCATAATTGTAAAGAACCAGATTAACCTACAGTATACAGTGGGAGGAAACATCAAGTGTGTCCTCAGGCTTTTCACTTGCAATCTTTCAACATCTAGCGCCTTGTGAAATTGTTAGACACACTGTTGATTACATACAGAGATATGGAGTAGCCTATTATTGCCTTTCATATTGTTCTGAAAAACAGAACCTACTGTCTAATCTAGTTGGACACGCCCTTAATTTTGGATAGGGCACCTACAGGTGTGTTGATGATATAAACGCTCCTCATATCATTTCCACTTTATAATCTGCTTAAAATGATTCATAGATTCATAGATTCATAGATTCATTAGGTTGGAAAGGACCTTCAAGATCATCTAGTCCAACCATCCTCACACCACCATCCCTACCCATCAAGCTACTAAATCAAATCCCTTAGCACCTCATCTAAACGCTTCTTGAACAGCGCTAGGGACGGTGCCTCAACCACCTCCCTAGGCAGGCCATTCCAGTGCCTGACCACTCTCTCAGAGAAAAAATTTTTCCTCAAATCTAATCTAAATCTTCCCCGGTGCAACTTGTGGCCATTCCCTCTTGTCCTGTCATTAGTTACCTGGGAGAAGAGGCCGACCCCCTCCTCACCACAGCCTCCCTTCAGGAAGTGGTAGAGTGCAATGAAGTCTCCTCTAAGCCTCCTTTTCTCCAGACTAAACAATCCCAGCTCCCTCAGCCGCTCCTCATAGGACTTGTGCTCCAGACCCCTCATCAGTTTTGTTGCCCTTCTCTGAACACGCTACTGTGCCTCGATGTCTTTCTTGTAGTGAGGGGCCCAAAACTGAACACAGTACTCGAGGTGCGGCCGCAGGCCAGGATGCCATTGGCCTTCTTGGCCACCTGGGCACACTGCCGGCTCATGTTGAGCCGAGCATCAACCAACACCCCCAGGTCCTTTTCCTCTATACACTCCTCAACTCATTCTACCCCAAGCCTATAGCATTGCATGGGGTTATTGTGGCCAAAGTGCAGGACCCAGCACTTGGCGTTATTGAACCTCATCCCGTTGACCTCAGCCCAACTGTCCAGCCTATCCAGACCCCGCTGAAGGGCCTCCCTACCCACAGGCAGATCGACACATCCTCCCAACTTGATGTCATCCACAAACTTACTGAGGGTACACTCAATCCCCTCATCCAGGTCATCAATAAAGACATTAAACAAGATGAGCCCCAATACCGACCCCTGGGGGACACCACTCGTGATAGGACGCCAACTGGACTTGACTCCATTAACCACCACCCGCTGGGCACGGCCCTCTAGCCAATTCTCAATCCAAAGAAGAGTGAACCTGTCCACACCACGGGCTGCCAGTTTCCCCAGGAGAATACTGTGGGAGACCGTGTCAAAGGCTTTGCTGAAGTCCAGGTAGACTACATCAACAGCCTTTCCCTCATCTACCAGTCTGGTCACCCAGTCGTAGAAGGAGATGAGGTTGGACAAGCATGACCTGCCCTTTGTGAACCCATGCTGGCTGGGTCTGATCCCCATATTGCCATGCACGTGCTGTGTGATCTCCCTCAAGATCAATTGCTCCATAACTTTCCCTGATACCAAGGTCAGGCTGACAGGCCTGTAGTTCCCCGGATCTTCCTTATGGCCTTTCTTGTAGATGGGAGTCACATCGGCAAGCCTCCAATCTTGTGGGACCTCTCCGGATGACCAGGAATGCTGATAGATGGCAGAAAGCGGCTTGGCAATCACCTCTGCCAGCTCCCTCAGCACCCTTGGGTGGATCCCATCTGGCCCCATGGACTTGTGGCAGTTCAGATGGAGGAGCAGGTCTCTGACTGTCTCAGCTAGGATCACAGGGGGTGTATGATGCGCTCTGTCCCAGACTTCCGGGTCAGGGCGAAAAGTATCCTGAGGATGACTGGTCTGTCTATTAAAGACAGATGCAAAGAAGGCATTGAGAACCTCAGCCTTTTCCTTATCCTCTGTGGTTACATTCCCTGCTGCATCAAGTAAAGTAGGGAAATTCTCCTTGGTTCTTCTTTTCCTGTTAATATATTTATAAAAGGATTTTTTGTTCTCCTTTACTGCAGTAGCCAGTCTAAGTTCAAGCAGGGCTTTTGCATTTCTAACTTCCTGCCTTCAAATCTTGGCAAGTTCCCTGTAGTCTCCCCAAGTAGCCTGTCCCATCTTCCAGAGGACATAGACTCTCTTTTTCTCCCGGAGTCTCAACAAAAGATCCCGGTTCATCCACACTGGCCTTTTTCCCCTCCGGCTTGACTTACGGGATTCAGGGACAGCCTGCACCTGTGCCTTTAAGATTTCCATCTTGAGGAGGACCCAGGCTTCCTGGACCTCTTTACCCCTCAGGAGCGAGTCCCAAGGGACCCTTGCAACAAGCGTCCTGAACAGGTCAAAGTCTGCCCTCCGGAAGTCCAAGGTAGCAGTTTTGCTAGTCACCCTCTTGACATCACCAAGAATAACAAACTCTACCATTTCATGGTCACTCTGGCTAAGACAATCCCCAACCTTCACATCTCCTAATAGTCCTTCTCTGTTAGTGAAGAGCAGGTCTAGCAGGGCACCTCCCCTGGTAGGTTCTTGCACCAGCTGTGTCAGGAAGCTGTCTTCCACACACTCCAGAAATCTCATGGACTGCTTCCTCTGTGCAGTATTATATTTCCAGCATATATCAGGGAAGTTGAAGTCCCCCATGAGAACTAGTGCTGGCCATCGTGCAACATCTACTAGTTGCTTGTAGAACACCTCATCTATCTCTTCATCTTGAATAGGAGGTCTATAACAGAGCCCCACCACGATGTCACTCCTACAGACCATCCCCCTGATCCTTACCCACAGACACTCCACTTGGTCATTTCCAACCTCAAGCTCTTCAACATCAGGACACTCTTTGATATAGAGAGCTATGCCACCACCCTTTTTTTCCTGCCTATCCCTTCTGAAGAGCTTGTAGCCATCTATCCCAGTACTCCAGCCATGGGAGGGGTCCCACCATGTTTCCGTAATAGCAACAAGGTCATAGTTAGCCTGCCTTACAATGGTTTCAAGCTCTTCTTGTTTGTTGCCCATGCTGCGTGCGTTGGTGTAGATGCACTTCAGCTGAGACATTTGCCTCACCCTTTGTTCCAGCACAGCCCCTCTGGGCTCCTTACTGGAGAGCCCTGTTATATCCCCTACCCCCATCACAGCTAGTTTAAAGCTCTCTCAATGAGTCCAGCTAGCTCCTGGGCTAGAATTCGTTTCCCCCTTTGGGACAGGTGCATTCCATCAGCAGATAACAGGCCAGGAGCTGAGTAAACTGCCCCGTGGTCAAAAAACCCAAAGTGTCTGTCTCGACACCAGCCTCTCATCCAATTATTCATCACCTGTGTTTTCCTAGCCCGTGTCCTTCACCGCCCCAGAAGGTATGGAAGCAAATACCACTTGTGCTCCCACCCCTTGAACTAATCGTCCTAGACCCCTGAAATCTCTTTTCATAGTTCGTAGGCTTCTTTGAGTTATTTCACTGCTGTCTGCTTGAACTATGAGTAACGGATAGTAGTCATTGGGGTTTATCGGATCTGGGAGTCTTCTAGTTATGTCTCTGACTCAGGCCCCAGGGAGACAGCTCACTTCCCTACGGCACGGGTCTGGTCTGCAAATGGGGCCCTCAGTACCCCTGAGAAGGGAGCCACCCACCACGATCACCTTTCTAATGATGAACAAGGTAACAGAGATGCTAATTACAGTATACTCAAACTCAGCTGTATCTCCTCCCTGTCCCTCTTCCTATCCACTTCGATCACCACCTACCCCAGAATCTGACTCCAGATCTGCATTTTCAAACCTATACTGAAAAAACAGAAAATCGGTTGTGTCACAATCAAATTGACTGATTGTCTGATTTCCCTCTGTTACAACTAAGGATAATTCAGAGAGGATAAATTCCAATATCTTCCCTTTTTCCTTTTATCAATCCCATTGACGGCTGTACATCAAACCAGAACTAGGCAAAGAGGAGAACATAGAATCACTTACTGTGTCAAATTCAATGGGACCCACAAGTATCAATGAGTCTAACTGCTAACTCTACACAAGACAACCCAAAAATCTAACCATGTGTCTGAGAGTATTGTCCAACCAACTCCTTCAATGCTGACACTTTGGTGCCATAACCTCTGCTGTGGGTAGTCGGTTCCAGTGCTGAAGCATTTCAGTGAGGAACAGAAACTAGCATCCAGTGCACAAAATTTCATAGCCTCTCACAAACAATTTTTTTATGACTTTTTCTCCTGTCTTTTAAAATGTATTTGAAGACTCAAAAAGACCTATAGTTATGAATAACCCAGGTTAACTTTGTGTTTAATTTTTTTTACATGAATGACAATAATTTTCTGTTGTTTCAAATCTGCCTTCCAAAAAATTCTCTGTGATGCCCACTGAAGGCTCTATTTAAGAAATAATGATGCCGTGATCCCTTTCACTTTTTTTTTTTTTTTTTTTTCATTCTGTACATGATTTTACAGGACTCTGAGAGAAACCTGACATTATAATTTTCTGAAGTTTCAGAGTCTGACTCTATTGGAGCTTTTTCTATATGGTACACATTTGTAAACTCAAATCACCTTTGCCATCTTTTCTGTGTGCTTGTCTGATTTTGATATATCATCTTTTAAAATGTTGTCATCAGTACTGCAACAATGTTAAAAATATATCTGAGCCATATGCATCTCTGTGATATAACGATCTTTCAGTCTTTCGTTACCTAAAATTTCTTAAGTTTTCTTTGCCTTCTTGATACTTACGGATAGATATCTACATTGCATACCAAATTCTTTTCCTCTATGCTAACAGTTAATTAAGATATCATCACTAAGAATGCATAGTTAGGACTAGATTTTCCTCCTTTGAATTACTTTGTTTTTACAGACAATATAATCTTGATCCTTCATTCAGGAGAATATTTGTTTTTCTCAACATATGTTTTTCTAAAACTCTAGTCTTGGTGACTAGACAGAGTAATTTCATATAGAATCTAGATACATCTATCCTACATTTGTCTCCTTTTCATTTCATTAGCTGTTATTCCAGAGGAGGAGCTTAGATTTATCCAGTTAAAGACACTGAAAGGTAGAAAAGGTTGTGAATAAACATAAAAAAATCTAAATGATATTTATGGGAATCTAATTAATCAGCTTGATCCTGCACTTTCATGCCAGACTCTAGGATTTTTAGTTGGTTGTATACAGATCTATATTTACTTTCATTAGTGGTCTGGAAAGCACCAGAAAAGGAGATTAAGAAGGAGTAGGGCATGACAAGAGGAATCATCCCTCAGAGAGCATTAAATGAATCTTTTAAACAGAAATTTCTTTCAGGACAGATATATTGTAATTCTGTTTGTTCAGTTTTACTCAGAAACTCCCACATTTATAGGAATACATAATTGTTGAAGACACTGGGATTTAAACATACTCATTCTACATTATGGATCCAGAGTCACCTTGATTTTCATTTGTATAAGGGCAGGGATGTTTTGGCCCCATGAACAGTGGAACAAATCCTCAAGATAAGAAATGGTTGAGGCAGCTGCTTGAGTGGTTCCATCATTATCACTCAAATACGCTCTGTGGATAAACAAAGGCCTTCAGTCCCTGGGGCTGTTAATCTGACACCTTTCATGGAGCACTAAAAGAAGTCGTTCAAAATTAAAAACAATGCACAGCTGTTTCAATGGATAAGTCATGCCATTTGCATGAGGATAATGGATAATCAATATACAATAGTGACACAAATTAAATGAGAATTAAACAGTTACTGTTCTACAGCTATGTTCTGCATGATTTTTCTAGATATAGCCTGATAACCCTATATTTTCTTTTAAAAAATGAATTTTCTTCTTTTCCAAGATGCTTCTTCTATAATAACCACACGGGTACAAAATAAACAAAAGTGCTTATTTACTTCACTTATCTATCATGTTGGGCCATTTTTTTTGAAGACCGATGTATGCAACAAAGGTAAAGTATTCCTTTTCCTTATCACTTGCAGTCCCCAGTCATTCTTGGAGAAAGAGATTATGAGGATGAGCTCATAATGGTGGGATACAAAGAGCTTTACTTAATTTTAACATTCTAAAAGCTATCACATTTCAGATAGTCTTATTCTGTAGTTAGTAGGAAGACGCAGATCATCTTAAGAAAAAGACACAAGGCATAAAGATATAAAGGATGAGTCATTCTCTGGAGACATATGTTTCAGTGCTGTGGGAGCTAAGACAACTTAGACAAAAAGTCAAAGTTTTGGTGGCTACAGTTGAGTGAAATGAATCTTGATTTTATTTATTCCACAAAATTTTCCAACATTGTTAATGTATTTGATCTCAGAATATTTAGCTAATTTAGGAAACATGGTTATACAAATGTAAAAGAGAAAACTTTTAATCCAAATTTACTTAGAATTTATTTGTTTCACATAGAAATCCTGGATTCTTAATCTTAAACATAGGTCATCCTTTTCTTTAAGCTTCAGTGAGTTTTAATCATTTAAATCCTGAAGTGTCTTTTCAAGGAACTTTATTTTAGTGGTCAAAATTTCACCTAAGCTTCAGTGTTAGGTAACATCAGAATGAGACAGCTGAAGATAAAGTTTTTCTTAGGACCAAAGGTGAGATTAAGATTCTCAATATAGATATTAATCATTTCAGATAAGTCAACCAAATATCATAATTAAAAGCAAAAAGTAATAATGAACGTCTGTGTAACATACACTACCTAACTAACCTCAATTCAAATCACTGACCTAGAAGTTTTAAACTCACTTTCCTAATACTAATCAGCTGAGAGAAACATACAGTGCTCAGAGAAACTATCTTTTTTTCTATTTTTTTTTCTCTATTTGTTTCATGGAGATAAATTAAGCTCTTTTCTGTCTGTGTGATTTTTTTTTTTTCAAATGCAGAGATGACGGGAAAGTTAGCTCCTTTTATTTGAGAAAATAGTTGTAAAAAGAAAGAATTATAGATAGCATTAAAATTCAGAACCATTTTGATCCTAGTACTTAAATTCCTAAGAAATTTTCATCTGTTTAAAAAAGTTCATCTTTATCAATGGATATGTTAAATTACCTTTCTACTTCACCTGTGCCATTTTTCTTTCAAAATGGAAGATTTCTGGTGCAAGAGAATTGATCGATGCACTTTATAGTGTAGGAAGGTCTACAACTTCAAGGCTCATGACAGAACTAGAGGGAATGGCCAGAAGTTGTGGCTGGGAAGATTTAGATTAGATTTGAGGAAAAATTTTTTCTCTGAAAGAGTGGTGAGGCACTGGAATGGCCTGCCTAGGGAGGTGTTTGAGGCACCATCCCTACTGCTGTTCAAGAAGCGTTTTTTAGATGAGGTGCTAAGGGATTTGATTTGGTAGCTTAGTGGGTAGGGATGGTGGTGGGAGGATGGTTGGACAAGATGATCTTGAAGGTCCTTTCCAACCTAATGAATCTATGTATCTATGTATCATCCTTGAGCAAGGCTGAAAAACATTCCACTCATCTCTGCTAGACATTACTACTTGAACATCAATATTTGCAATAAAAGAGCAGTCAGGTATTCTTGTGACTTGAGATAAACCAGAGACAAACCATAGATTTGATAATATATTTCAGAAACTGTTTAGTTTTATATTAACTCTGTTTCTTCTCAAAGCTTGTGGTGGTATTTGCAGACTGGGAAACTGAATAGAATAGAATTGTAGACTTCTTAGATTTGGAAGTGACCTCTGAAGGCCATCTACTCCAAATCCTCTGCAATGATCAGGGATATCTACAGCCAGATCAGGTTGCCCAGGGTATCAACCACTTCACTGGGCAACATGTTCCAGTGCCTCACCACCCCTACCGTAAAAGATTTTTTCCTTACATCTAACTTAAATCTACCCTCTTCAAACTTGAAACCATTTCCCCTTCTTCTGTCACCACAGACACTTTAGCAGTCTGTCTCTTTCCTGCAGCTCCCCTTTAGAACAGAAGACTACACTGTGCACTTCCAAACAGTACACCAGAAGGCTTTAAAATATGTGGCCTTTCTTTGCTCTCCTGTTTGCTTGTTTGACCTAAACTGTAGTGGGAATGGCTTCATCTGCGCTGTTACTAACTGTCTGAGCTTTTTACCATTCACAAAGAATTGTGATTTCAAGCTGACGGCAAGTTGACTTTGCCTTTTTGGGTATTTGCTGTCAAGAGAGAAGAAAAATGCCAGTTACGTAAGTGTGGATTCTTTTAAAAATGAAAATTATGTCTGCAATCTGGAAGATTTAAATGAGTCAGACATTAGGATATACACTGAAACTAAACCCCTGTGATATATTTGAATCTAGGAAATGCTTGCACATATACGTAATCCTTGGATAATCAGCGAAGAGATGCTCAGATGTCTCAAGCTATTCACAGGTATGAGACTTTGCATGACTGCTCCATCAAGTGGGAAAATTTATCCAGGTGAAGTAGTAAGCACAGGACCCCACTGAGAGTTACTTACTATCAGCTGAAAACTCAATTGTATGACACATCCCACGCAGCACACATCATCAATTAAGTAAAATTGCACTTAAGAAGATTATAAATGGCCAAATAGCAAGGTTGAATGCTAAGCAACAGCCAGAATTTCAGGAGTTTGTAAATTCAGAGAGATCATACCAACATCCAACTACTAATATATGGCTTTTGGAAAATAAAAAAAAATAGCTCCTGAAAGGAGTAAAATTTAAATTTTATTTATTTTTAATGATAATTGGCTATAAAATATAGCTAATTATGAATGTTTAGGGCAGAAAAATATCTGCAAGTTAAAATTACTTTCACTTTAAATCTCACCACTGGCAAGTACAGAAATGACGTTATGCATGCTGTCCGCTCTCTCAGTATGACAGCAACTAAAGTGGCTAAAAATTGGATTCATTTATAAAGCTGGACACCATTAATATCACCCCCTGCATGACAGTAATTCATTTCATTCTGGTTTGTCTGCGCAGCAGTAGGGGTTCCAGTCCTTGTATTCAGATCAGAGTCCTAATTAAGTATTCATTATAGAATAAATATTTTTTCATTTAAGACAGAATATCAAACATTCATGACTGGTATTAATCATGTTTACTATTAGACTACTATGATATTAATAAACACTGCCATACATGTCAGCACTGAAATCTCAGGGTCAGAAATAGAACTGTGTGGAAACTTGAGCCTCACATATACATTTATTGAGACTTTTTGGAAGATAAGCTGTTAGTACTTTATCACAACATCTTTATATAAGTAAATCACTCCTCTGAACCCAAATGTGATAATAAAAACTGATAAGACTCTTTATTCTGCTTTCCATTGGAATGTATGTGAAATTTCGTAAGTAAAACCCTAACATGTTTGTATATCAAATAAAACTCTACAGCAGATATTTAGATTTAGTTTAAGTATTGAGATCCAAACCAAAAAGCTACACTTATAATTCAGTTAGTAAATTCTTCAAAGAAAGAAGTCAAATGAAAAATTTACACACAGTGTCCAGAGACTCACAAAATTGTAGGGCTTGGAAGGGACCTTCAGAGATCATCTAGAGAAAAGGAGGCTCAGAGGAGACCTCATCGCACTCTACCACTTCCTGAAGGGAGGCTGTGGTGAGGAGGGGGTCGGCCTCTTCTCCCAGATAACTAACGACAGGACAAGAGGGAGTGGTCACAAGTTGCACCGGGGAAGATTTAGGTAAGATTTGTGGGATTTTTTTTTCTCTGAAAGAGTGGTCAGGCACTGGAGTGGCCTGCCAAGGGAGATGTTTGAGGAACCATCCCTAGCGCTGTTTAAGAAGGGTTTAGATGAGGTGCTAAGGGATTTGATTTAGTAGCTTAGTGGGTAGGGATGGTGGTGGGAGAATGGTTGGACTAGATGATCTTGTAGGTCCTATCCAACCTACTGACTCTATGAATCTATGAATCTACGAATCTAGTCCAATCATGCAGCCTAAAAAGATTCCTTACAGTATGTTGCATACAAAAGTGTCCAGGCACATTTTTTTAATTTCTGCAGAGGAGAGTTCCCAATCTCCCTGTGCAGCCTGTTTCAATGCTTTGTCACCTTCACAGAAAAAAACATTTTCCTCATGTTCAGCCAGAACTTTCTACGTTCCATTCTGTGTCCATTACTCTTGTCCTGTTTCAGGGCACCACCAAAAAAAGCTCAACCCCAGCCACTGGAATAGAGATAATATTATGTTCATTTTGTGTTTAATTGTCTGTGGAGCACAAATACATGAGGCAAAGGGAAATTAATGGAAGTCTATGTATCAGAAAAGGAGATGGCTTTTAATACGGATAATCACCTGAACTGCAGTCAGAATCCACGTGAGACATTGATTTGAATGGGTAGATGCATCCACCATATGGATACTTCTGACAAAGTTGCCTGAGTATCACTTTAAAATCAAGGTGATTCTTTCCATCCTAAGGGAGATATGTAGAACAGACTATTCTAATTGTATCCTGATTTTCCCTACCACTCTGGAGTGAAAAAGAGCAAGGTTCTCTGTACTCAGTTCTTAGGAATGACAATTAAAGCCAAATACCTGTTTACATCTGCTTTATATAACTTAAATACATGGATAAGCATACAATAACAAAGCCAGAAACAAAAGACAGTAATAATAAGAGAAGAACATTAATATTGCAAAGTGTGCAGTGCACATATACTGCTGTCTGGTACAAAACTTTGAATCAAGTCTTTCCTGGGGACACCACAGCTAACAATTTTCTGATTCAAAAGAGGTATATGCGATATGTGACTAAGGTGAACTGATGGATTCTTCCCATTCAGAAGATTAAGACTGAGCTCATTGGCAAAGTCAGCTTATTTCATTGCTCACTTTCTTCCTGTGTTAAAGGCAATATTTCTACTCTCTATTTCTACTCTTCACTGGAGTTGTGATTTCCTTCCTTCCTTCCTTCCTTCCTTCCTTCCTTCCTTCCTTCCTTCCTTCCTTCCTTCCTTCCTTCCTTCCTTCCTTCCTTCCTTCCTTCCTTCCTTCCTTCCTTCCTTCCTTCCTTCCTTCCTTCCTTCCTTCCTTCCTTCCTTCCTTCCTTCCTTCCTTCCTTCCTTCCTTCCTTCCTTCCTTCCTTCCTTCCTTCCTTCCTTCCTTCCTTCCTTCCTTCCTTCCTTCCTTCCTTCCTTCCTTCCTTCCTTCCTTCCTTCCTTCCTTCCTTCCTTCCTTCCTTCCTTCCTTCCTTCCTTCCTTCCTTCCTTCCTTCCTTCCTTCCTTCCTTCCTTCCTTCCTTCCTTCCTTCCTTCCTTCCTTCCTTCCTTCCTTCCTTCCTTCCTTCCTTCCTTCCTTCCTTCCTTCCTTCCTTCCTTCCTTCCTTCCTTCCTTCCTTCCTTCCTTCCTTCCTTCCTTCCTTCCTTCCTTCCTTCCTTCCTTCCTTCCTTCCTTCCTTCCTTCCTTCCTTCCTTCCTTCCTTCCTTCCTTCCTTCCTTCCAAACTTCCAAACTTCCAAACTTCCAAACTTCCAAACTTCCAAACTTCCAAACTTCCAAACTTCCAAACTTCCAAACTTCCAAACTTCCAAACTTCCAAACTTCCAAACTTCCTTCCTTCCAAACTTCCTTCCTTCCAAACTTCCTTCCAAACTTCCTTCCAAACTTCCTTCCTTCCTTCCTTCCTTCCTTCCTTCCTTCCTTCCTTCCTTCCTTCCTTCCTTCCTTCCTTCCTTCCTTCCTTCCTTCCTTCCTTCCTTCCTTCCTTCCTTCCTTCCTTCCTTCCTTCCTTCCTTCCTTCCTTCCTTCCTTCCTTCCTTCCTTCCTTCCTTCCTTCCTTCCTTCCTTCCTTCCTTCCTTCCTTCCTTCCTTCCTTCCTTCCTTCCTTCCTTCCTTCCTTCCTTCCTTCCTTCCTTCCTTCCTTCCTTCCTTCCTTCCTTCCTTCCTTCCTTCCTTCCTTCCTTCCTTCCTTCCTTCCTTCCTTCCTTCCTTCCTTCCTTCCTTCCTTCCTTCCTTCCTTCCTTCCTTCCTTCCTTCCTTCCTTCCTTCCTTCCTTCCTTCCTTCCTTCCTTCCTTCCTTCCTTCCTTCCTTCCTTCCTTCCTTCCTTCCTTCCTTCCTTCCTTCCTTCCTTCCTTCCTTCCTTCCTTCCTTCCTTCCTTCCTTCCTTCCTTCCTTCCTTCCTTCCTTCCTTCCTTCCTTCCTTCCTTCCTTCCTTCCTTCCTTCCTTCCTTCCTTCCTTCCTTCCTTCCTTCCTTCCTTCCTTCCTTCCTTCCTTCCTTCCTTCCTTCCTTCCTTCCTTCCTTCCTTCCTTCCTTCCTTCCTTCCTTCCTTCCTTCCTTCCTTCCTTCCTTCCTTCCTTCCTTCCTAACTTCCTTCCTTCCTAACTTCCTTCCTTCCTTCCTAACTTCCTTCCTTCCTTCCTAACTTCCTTCCTTCCTAACTTCCTTCCTTCCTAACTTCCTTCCTAACTTCCTTCCAAACTTCCTTCCAAACTTCCTTCCAAACTTCCTTCCAAACTTCCTTCCTTCCTTCCAAACTTCCTTCCTTCCTTCCAAACTTCCTTCCTTCCAAACTTCCTTCCAAACTTCCTTCCTTCCTTCCTTCCAAACTTCCTTCCTTCCTTCCTTCCAAACTTCCTTCCTTCCTTCCAAACTTCCTTCCAAACTTCCTTCCTTCCTTCCAAACTTCCTTCCTTCCAAACTTCCTTCCTTCCAAACTTCCTTCCTTCCTTCCTTCCAAACTTCCTTCCTTCCAAACTTCCTTCCTTCCTTCCTTCCAAACTTCCTTCCTTCCTTCCTTCCAAACTTCCTTCCTTCCTTCCTTCCAAACTTCCTTCCTTCCTTCCTTCCAAACTTCCTTCCTTCCTTCCTTCCAAACTTCCTTCCTTCCTTCCTTCCAAACTTCCTTCCTTCCTTCCTTCCAAACTTCCTTCCAAACTTCCTTCCAAACTTCCTTCCAAACTTCCTTCCAAACTTCCTTCCAAACTTCCTTCCAAACTTCCTTCCTTCCTTCCTTCCTTCCAAACTTCCTTCCTTCCTTCCAAACTTCCTTCCAAACTTCCTTCCAAACTTCCTTCCAAACTTCCTTCCAAACTTCCTTCCAAACTTCCTTCCAAACTTCCAAACTTCCAAACTTCCAAACTTCCAAACTTCCTTCCAAACTTCCTTCCAAACTTCCAAACTTCCTTCCAAACTTCCTTCCTTCCAAACTTCCCTCCAAACTTCCCTCCAAACTTCCTTCCAAACTTCCAAACTTCCAAACTTCCAAACTTCCAAACTTCCAAACTTCCAAACTTCCTTCCAAACTTCCAAACTTTTCAACGTCTTTCTTCCTTCCAAACTTTCTTCCTTCCTTCCACACTTTCTTCCTTCCTTCCTTCCTTCCTTTCTTTCATAAAGAAGCTATAACCATAAGAAAAATAAGAACCAGCATATTTACATGGGATTCCAAATTATTTCTGAAGTTCATAGCAAATTTCAGGCTATGGAGGGGAGAGCCCAAGGGAAAACCTTTTATTTTATGTCCTTCCTGAAGCATAAAATTCAGCAAAAATTCAATACTGCTGTCAAATGCCAAATAGGCAGGTTGATATGTTAAACAGGAAGTAGTGACACTTCTAAAGAAACAGGCCAAAGCTTACAGCCAGCCTGAGATGTAAACTCTAATGACTTCACACCTTCACTCCTAGTCCACATGTGGAATAGCACTCTGATCAAGTAATGGACACTGTAGAATTTTGCAGCTCTCTCTGATTCAAGTGCATATTTTAATATTACATTTCTTCAACTGTGTTGCAATGCTTGTTATGTCCATTTTATTCTTATTAGGGATGAATGAAAAGCTAGCATGCTCTCTGACCCTACATCAAATATGTGAATAGTCAAGACAATTGCTTTCTGAATTTTGAAACTAGATATTTCATTACCAGCACTAAACTAGATATTAAACTTGATATGGAAAATAGAATTATTTTATATAGCGTTCTTAAATTAATTTGTTCTGGTCCAAACCTGAACTCACAGAAACATCCATGACTGTCAGATTTCTTCTTCTAGAAGGAATTTAATCACTCTAAAAAGTTGGAAATCTACAGCTTAATTGACTACATAAAGTATAATGAAATCTGCAAAATATAGGTGAGAATGTTTGTTTTTTTTTTAATTCTGTTCATCCTCGGCCTATATTTTAAACATATGGTTAGCTGTTCTAGGCAAGCATTATTTCTTACAATGTTTATATAGCATAACATTTTGATTTGAAATTAAAATTAGCAAGTGTTCTGAAACTCAGTAACTCTGCATCTCAAAGATTCAAGATTGGACATAAATCGCCTGTATGAGATCAGTTTAAAAGCAGGTATGACTTAAAACGAACTGTGTCTTGGCAGTAAGTGTTGCCTCTTATATAACATCTGAAGCTGTTGTTTTTATGGAAATACAAAATATTTAATTTCTTCCTTTGCATATGATGGAAGTTCATTTTTTTAAAAAGCATAATATGCTCCACGAGTGCATGTCTTAAAAACAAACTGTGAGATTGGCTTTACCGTTCTAAATAATTGCAACACTAAAGGACCTCATAATATACTAGGTGTTTAGTGCACTGAAGCAGATTAACAATATAAAAAGATAAACGATATATTATATTAGCATTATTCTCTATGCAAACGTAGTGTTGAACCACTGAGGTAGCATTGTTAGAGAGTTAACAATTTAGATTGCCATGACAAAAGGAATTAGATTATTTTCTATGTTAAATCAAGTGGTGGTATAATTATTTGCTGTTAGTAAGGCTCCTTTTTTCCCCTATTGTAATATTTAAAATGTATAACAGTAATTGCACTGTTTTCCTTAAGGAAAGAAGGACTCCTTAAGATTAGAGCCGATGAGGGAAGATGTGACACTCCTAATCCTTTTGGCATATCAGGAGGAATGCATGAGTAATATTGCATAGCCATGTAATTAATCAGCCTGAGTATTTCTGGTCTATAAAGCATGTGTTTTTACTTGCATTTGGAAGAGAAAGTTGAGTGGTGGCAGAGTTTCTATCTTCTACACTTCCACTGTTTTAATTACAATGTGACATTATCTCCAATAATTTCCTCTGCAAAATTTGTGTCTGCCATGCATGCTAGGAATATGGCAAGATAAAAGATCTTCTTATATTTCATTTTTGGTACAATTTTGGATCTGCAGTGACAGTGGTGGTATCAGGAACAAGCACAGAAACATTTTTATGAGGTGAAACACAATAGTTTTCAAGAACAATGACAAGATAGAAGAGGAAGCTGGGACTTGCTAAAAAATTTTGTTCAACAAAATGGGAATGAAACAGCATCTCAAAAAGTAACAAAAGGCTAATGTTGCTGTCTTCTGCTTTGAAGATATCTGGCAGAGGATGTGCTTTCTAAAAGAAATATAGTATCACTCTGCAGAGATATGTTGCCTCCCATTTAGAGAAGGCATTGACAACCACCCAGAGATCCACTGCATCTTAAATCTGCTAGATATTATTCTTTTATTTCTAAAGGATATCACAGACTTATCACAGAATTATGGGGGTTGGAATGGACCTATAGAGATCATTGAGTCCAACCCCCCATATGTCAATACTGTCAGATAACTTGCTCTTTTATTAGTCATTGCTACCGACTTCAGTGGACACAATATTGTAAAAAGCAAAGTTTCAATTTTAAAAGTATTTAAGTGAATTGTAAACTTCATTAAGAGGTAATAGTATACACTGCTCAGATTTTGCTATTGTTTCAGTTTGAATGAATTGAGTGTTAGGGGAAAAAAAATGGAAAAATGAATAAATGAAATAAAAATGGAAGTTTATCCATGAACAAATATTACATCTTTTTAATTTGGTTCATTTTAACCATGGACATATTTTCAAGTTTAAAAATTGTGTATCAAGATACTTTCTGTGACATATTAAACTCTGAGCTGTGTCTCCAACACCCACATCAAGAGACCTATTAAACTTCTTACAGCCTTTGGTTCTGTTATATTAATATGAAGACTTTCTTCCTTCTACTAAGCATAGATGGTTTCTAGTTACTTTTATGTTTCTGTTTTTAAAATGGACAAACGGATACCAGTAATAATAATTTGTATGCCTGGTACATGTTGATATTTTTGGCACATTTTCTCTAAAGATAAGCAGATGGGAGTTTATTAAATTCTGTAAAACTATATGTTTTAAAGAAATAGAATATTAAGGCAGCTTGAAAAGGCATGCTGTGCTAGCCTCCTTTTTAACTGATTCAGAACCAAACAGATAACATTTTAGTTACGTATTTTGTTAATTGGTTATAGTATCATATAGCCCTAGTCAGCAACCTAATAGAACTGTGTCAGATGAGCTGTCTTATTTTCTTCATAAACAAATAATAGTCAACTTATCTGTCTCAAATTTAAGTTAAGCAGACAAATTATAATAAAATTTTGGCATACCTTCTTGCATCAGTGAGAGCTGAATAAATTCACCAAAGACTGACATTCACTTTTAAATGTCAAGCCTATGGCGTAATAGTAAAATTTCGGTTGACCCTTTCTCTTCCTACCTATGAATGTGTTTATTCATGTTACAAATGCAGCAAAAACTGGAGAATTGCTGTCATATTATTTGAAATATATTTTTGTTTCTGTCACCTTGAAAACAGCAGTGGTCTTCAGGAGGCTTTTCAAGTAATTTTTTTACTTATTGTAAGTAATTACTTTGTAAGTAATAGGGGAGAAGAACTGGGGGGCACAATAAGCACACAATAACTATAACTGTCTGAAAAATGGCAGAGCCCATTGCAGTGGTTTCTTGTTTTCACACCTCTGAATGAGTGTTCAGAGTGTTTCATTTGAGGAGCTGTAGTCAACACAGTCATACTTAAGACTATTGAAGATATTTTCAGTGCATCATAGATCCATCTTGTTCTATCATTAAACACCACCTTTCTAAAATAAGGTCCACGTCAAGTGAGATGGCAGAGAGAGCTGGGACAATCCTCAAATATTGATTTAATTAAACAATTCTATGTGCACAGAAAAGTTGGATCTGGGACCCACACAGAAAAATAAATAATTATCAAAAAATAATCTAGCAGTTTTCCAACCAGATGTCAAGTTTAAAGTAAGAATGACTCTTGTTTTCCAATTACAGCTTCTATAATCTACACAATTTTGAGCAATTAAATTGCTCTCCTGCAGCTGAATCTGGACAAGGCATTGATTCTGGAAGTCCAGAGGAAAGAGATGAGGGCAAAATTTAGCATGTTTTCCAAAATAAGAATTTCATATGATTGTGTTTTAGGCGATGACTATTTTGACTATTCTTGAAAAAAAGATCACATTCCTTATTATAGGAACTGAAAGATCCTTGTAGAAAGGGAACTTTTAAGGTCATTCCATCTGTGCAAATAACCTGAATTAATCTGTTTTACACATTCTCTACTACAGATCAGCCACAATGATGAATAGTCAATTTAATTTTCTTCAGAAAGACTTTCCATAGCTTCTTTCCTCATTTTCTCTACATAAGGAAAGTCGTAGAATGTTAGCATGTGACCAAAAAAAAAAAAAAAAAAAACCAAAAGAAAAAAGATTGCTTTCAAATCCTCTGTAAATCTTTTTAGAAAATATTACAAATATGTTAGTATTTTCTAATAATCATTGAAAATCTGATCTTAGTATGAAGAGATAATTATATACCGTGAGTTGGTGAAAGAACACGCATAATTTGTAGGTGCAATACAGAAAAGGAATAGAATGGTCCTTTATTACAGAATCACAGAATGAAATCACCCAGTCCAGTTTAACTTCTTTAATCGTGGCTGCCTAGAGCACATTGCCAAGGGTCATGTCCAGGCAGGTTTTGAATATCTCCAGAGAAGAAGCTTCTACAACCACTCTGGGCAGCCTATTCCAGTGTTCTTTATTCCTCAAAGTGAAGAAGCATTTTCTGATGTGCAGATAAAACTACACGTGTTTCAGTTGGAACTTGTTGCCTCTAGTTCTGTTGCCACAAACTACAGAAAAGATTCTGGCCCTATCCTATTACCTGCATTTTCACCTGGTATGATATTCAGACAGATGAAAGAAACTAAAACCACGTATGGACTATGGTCTTGTGTTTTCATTAACTTTGCTTTTCAATGAAACAGCAACGTTCATTTTATTTCTGAATGCCACTAAGCACAATTCAATATTACCAAGTACCAATCTTAATAACAGAACAAGATACACATTTCCTTCATGTAATGTAAGCCACTAAAAGTAGTGGTATTGAGCCAGAGTCAGGAAAGATAAAATGGGACAGAGAGGCATTCTTCTTATCTTCTATTCATAATTATTTTAGTTGTCAAAGAAGAGACAGAAATGTTCTTAGTTTTTTTTTTTTGTTTTTTTTTTAATAATTTAATTCAATCAACTGACTTATTTTATGTGAAAAGCAGGGAAAACAATCTATCCAATCCACATCTGCTGATTCCTGGTTACGAGTCAGTAACACTAACTCACAGAGCAACAGAGAAAGGACAAATGTTCTCTCTTTTTACCTGATTAGAAGATGTCTCAAAATGCATTATCTGGACAAGCTTTATAAAAGACTCCTACACTTTATGATCAACTGTAAATTCAATACCTATCACTATTAACTGTTCAATCTGTTAACATCATCATTTTAAGCATTTGGTAATAAACAGGACTGGGCACAACAAATAAAATGAATTATGCGTGTTCCTTTAAAATACACACTGCAGCTTGAGATTTAAGCGAGATTTTATATCTGTATCTCCCAGTAACTTCTTGGAAGCACTAGAAAATGAATAGATGGGTTATATGATGTGCAAATGCTGAGTAACATGTACACAGGTGCAGTTGTTCTAGATGAAAATATTCTCAATTCAGAGAGATGGGGAAATTTTTTGTACCATTTATAAAGTGTTTTGTTTGACTTCAAGCAACTGGAGAACAACTTGGAAAATGGTTTTCTATAATTCTCAACTTGGAAAATGGTTTTCTATAATTCTATGATTCTATGGTCTGAGTGTGTTAATCCTGTTGAGTCAGAGCTGCTGTGAACTCCTAATCTTGAGAGAGCACAGAAAATATTACCAAACCAAACTGTAGCAACTAATTCTGTTTCACTTCCTAAAAGCATAGCCTTAAATCCATGCAAACAGCTGTTAATCTGTACTAGAGATCCTTGCTCTCTCTAAAGGATGAATTTAACTTTGAAACACATCTCATCCTGTTTCACTGTTATCTCTTTGGACCCGAGATTGAGAACTTCTAATTGTCCCAGTTGCATGACATCTAGTAATCACTCAGTGAAATACCCCTCGTGAATGTAGCTAACCAATTTTCAGAGTGTTTTTGGCAGTCCTGGTTATTGCATATGTAAGTAAATAATGTAACAACACTCTTGCACTTTGGAGAATCAGTCACTGAAGATTCTGGAATAAGAACAAATTTCCTACAGGCCTCCTCTAGTGGATAAATGTACTTATCACATTTTTTAAGCTCATATGTGTTGACTTTACACACCACAAAACATAATCTTTTCAAAATACTGGAAGCTTCTTACACATACATATATACACACAGTTATAAGGTCATAAATAGACAAAACGATTAAGTCATCTTTTTTTATCTGTAGGAATAACAGTGATTAAGACACTGAAAGATCAGTTGAAATCTGCCCCAGTGTGTGCCTCTTGTAAAGGGACATTTCCACCTTGGTTTCTTTTCCTTTGAATGGATTGTTAAGACAGACTTGTGGGTATTGGAAGAAATTGATTTGCTGATATTTACAATGCTCAGAATATGTAAGTGAACCACAAACAAACAAATAAAACTATCATTTTATCATTATAAATCAGTTATTCTATTCCTCAAATCTAAAAGAAGGTCTAAATAATAAATAAAAATAATAAAGCTATGATTACTAACAAAATAAGCAGAAATTGCATCCTTTTCCACAAATGTGGATGCCTCTTAAAAAGCAAAAAAACCCGATTTTGGTCTAACATGATGTGTCATTCTTTCTCTTATTTTATTTCTTCTAAAATAAGAGAAGCAGAGATCTTGATTTGTCTCCCAGCTAGGTGATGTTGGTGCCCAGTTTTGTTGTCTAGTTGAAGTGCACTGGGTTTAAGAAGCCAACTTTTACTGAAAGTCATCCACTGCAGCTATGATCCATGGTGCCGACAGGAGACAGGGAAATGTGGATGATGGCTGACAGCTCTTTAAGGAGACAGCAAACCATGAGTCAATTGTCATAAAAAAATATTCAATTTTTTTTACCCCTTGAGTCGTTCATATTTCACAGATCTTGTGTCAATGGAAAAGCTTAATATCAACTGCAGAGGAAATACAGCTTTCCAACTAATCCATGTCCCTGAAATATAACCTTCTTTTTGAGTTTCTTTCTTTTACTTTCACTCACTAGGAGTGAAAATTTGACCACAGGACTAATGATACAGCTAGTACTGTGTTTAGCATTAGAAAAATCTAACCAAGTCATTTTGTTTGAACGAATCTATTATATGAAAGCAATAATCAATAAGATAGTGTCTGAATCTCATACTGATGTACTTCTCACGGGTCAGAAATTAAAAAAAATTACAGGGATCTTACTCATTTTTCTAGTTTATTCTTTGGCAATGCAAAGGCTGGTATTCTCCAAACTGCTAGCAGTGATTTAAGAGAGTTTATTAGAATTCTCTCTATAAATACTGGATAAAGCTGAGGATCCACAGGGAGTCTCAGAGTGTGCTTTGATTGGAGGCAAAGGTATCTGGATACACCATAGCTTGTTCTGATATATTTCTCTTTTTATTGCCAAAAAAGAGGAAATGGTAGCACTTCAGGCGTCATTCACATTATCATAGTGAAGGTATGCAAATTAGATCATACAAGAAGTGTCTTAGACTTGTCTATTTCTCTTTACTGAAAGTCAACCTATATATAGTACTTTAGGTTTTGAAATCTTCAGGTCCTGTAATGGAGTCTATTTCCACCTAAGAATGTTTCTCCAAAGTTTAGTGTAATCTGTGACCAGTCCATCAGTTTATTGTATCTTTCATAGAATCATTGAAAGGCCTGAGTTGAAAAGGACCTCAAAGATCATTTAGTTTTTACACCCCTGCCATGAACAAGGTAGCCAGCCACTAGACCGGGCTACCCAGATCCACATCCAACTTTGCCTTGGATGCCTCCAGGGATGGAACATCCACAACCTCTATGGGTAATCTGTTCCAGTGCGTCACCACCCTCTGAGAGAAAATGATAAGTTCTAGAACTGAGGTCCTACTTCTCAAACTGTATATAAAGCAACAAAAACAACTTTCAAATTTTTGATCACTATCAACAAAATGAACATAATTTTATGCACAATCACAAAACTCTAAAAATTTAATCGTGTATACATACATAGTATTTAATGTTTTAAAATGCAGTTACAACTGCATATATAGCCAGTTCTTCTGAAGAACTGTGAAGAGTTGTGCTAGTAGAAGCTTTGGACCATGAGTTCTGTGAGAAGTAACAGTCTCTTGTCTTCAGAAGACCAACAGTGTCTTACTTGTGATGACATATTTTGCCTTGAAAATGTTTATTACTTCTGTAGTGTGTGGGTATGCATGAGTGTATGTGTGTACAAGTGTGAGTCCTTGAATTACTTTTTACGTTGCACTTCAAGATTTGATGACTCCAAGTGATCTTGCTATTGATTCAATATTAGGGAAACAAAGAATTATTAAGTGATAACCTGTTGGTGTGTATTTTTGCTCTGTTCATATAAACCAATGGAGCAAGATCAATTTACTTTCCGGTTGAATTGCTTTTCTTGTGGGCACCTAAAGCATACGTTAGAGAGCAGCTTCCAAGAAACAAATTTATTTTCCTGAAATGATGGTCTTTATTGGCAACATCTAGTTCTTTTAATTTTACAGTTGGTTTACCAGTTATTATCTCTGTTTTCATGAAGCATGAGAAAAATGCTCGAACAGTTAAATGTGCTTACCATATAGTTTGTGAATTAGCGGCTCCTTAAAATTGGCAGCAGATGTGGAGTGAAACTGCACTGTCAGTTCTCCTTTCCATTTTTCTCTTTCCTTCTGATGAACCCTGTGAAATCGTTTGCCTGGCACAGTTTACCAAGATGCCATCAGTATGTCTGACACAGCACACAGAATGGTATCAAATATCCACTTCTATGCCTGATCCCCTTGTTTGACTGTGACAAATCTGAGAATGCTGAAAGCTGGGGAAACTGCGGAAGGGGAAAGTGTGCCTTTTAAATGACTTGTGCATCTCTTCTCAGGTGTGCTATAGGCAGAATGGCATCAATTGCCAGCAGTAACTAAGTGAGAAGTGACACTCCCTGTCTCTCAGAGGGTTTCTTCAAGTCCAGTTTGGAACCTTTCATTACACTGCAAGAATCCATTAAGACAGAAACAAGGTTATTTCATGAAATGTTTTTGTGACTAAAGAGGACATCCAGCTCTTTAATCAGTGACAGAACATCTACTCTGACAAGACTGAGTGATACAGTGCGCTTGGCTAACACCTTTGCAACGAAAGGGGAATATAACTTACAAGGACAGACAGTATTCTCATTAAATTGCCATTGGTTGATTCATCAATGCTCCAGTGGAAATAATTATTCTGTATATGTTTGATGTAAATGTCTATGTCAAATGAAAACTCATTTTGAATTTTGCGGATGTCTGATCCATGATAATTTGGCTAATGCCTTTAGGTCATGAGAAAACTGCCTACTCCCTTCAGTTCTGACAGGGGCTGTGCTGAAAATCTGAGTGATGAAGGAAAAAGAAATGTACAACCATACACACATACCCACAGACACACATATTCATATACAAACACAAAAACAAAAATTTACCATTGTAATGTCAGTATAAATCCACATGGATTTAACTTTTCCCCATGCAGGTCTCTCGAATTTTGACTAAAACAAACAGAGAGTAATTTCACTGACCTTTGCAAAGTCATCCCAGAATAACTGGCAAACAACTTCTTATCCCAAAAATATCCTTTGCGGCTAGATGCTGCATGTCACCACAGAGGTAAATTGTTTTTTTTATATACTTAGATGTGCCAATATAATGCTATATAAACACATATAAGGCTACAGATTGATTTTAGAATGAGCCCTGAGCAAATTGGAAGATGGATACACAGTGAACTACTGAAGAAATAGCCCAGAAGTGTTGAAGTCTATCTGAGCAGCACTGGTTTCATTTCTTCCCCTGTCTGTTCCTGTGAGAGGAAGGCTATGCTTTAGACATGTACCAAACACCTAGCCATCTAGTACTGGCTATACTAATAATGGGTGAGCAACCAAAAAAAAACTGTTCATGTGCTCTCACTGAGAAAGTAGTAAGCCATTAACCCCTTTTATTACTAAGTGAAAGAGCCGTGGTTTAAAAAGATTAGAGTTGGAGTTGTTAAAATGTTGCCTTCTTCATAAGCATATAATCTTAGAAACAATCTAATCTATTATGTGCAAAATGGAGGTTCTTAGTCATTAGATAATTGCTAGAATAATATACCCATGATAACACTGGTTGTATCTTATTCTATGAGCAGAGCCACTGAAATAAAAAGGAACAATTACTAGATAAGGAAAAAATCAACTCTTCATTAAAAACCTTTGCCTCTTCTTTTTTTTTTTTTTTTTTTTTTTTTAATCAGAAAATCATTTGGAGGAAAAAGGTAAAACGAGAAGAATAAAGATGACGGGGAGTATTGATTTAGATGTTTTCCTTCTTTGAGCAGACTTTCCTACTTTCATTTTCTACTGAAATGCATGGAAAATTCAGTATAAATGGTAACAGCATAAAGAAAGGGAGAATGAAAACGAAAACAGTGACTACAGATAAACTCTTTTCCTTCTCAAGAAAAATAAGCGTGTTTTTTAAATGAGAACATTTTGACTGTACATTTTTTCCACATGAAAATGAGAAAATGTTATGTTTTCTGAAAATAACCTCCAAATTTTAGGAAAATAATAAAGAAAGAAAACGTTGAGAGAGAAATTAAGAAAAGTATGTATCAAATGTCAGCAACAATTTTAATAAAAGAAGGATGAAAAATCTTCCAAGGCCTTTCTGAGACATTTTTACAAAAGTTCCTTGCTTGGAGTGGGCATGATCCTCAGTTCATATATAGAGTTCATTTAGAAGGAATTCATGCTAGCTTTATAAAGAAAAAAATGTATTTAAATAAGAGTTAAAAATGCATTTTTTCTTTTCCCATATGGAAATCTTTTAAACTTCTTAAAGCAACTGAAGAATGTATACTTTAAAGATTGCTGTTAGGGAAAATAAAACAGATCTTGCTCCTTACAAGAGTGGGAACTACATGTTGCTGTGCTAAATTTCAGAAGCACATTTACCCTGTTAGCCCCTGGAAGCAAAGTATACTGACCTGGGGAAATCTTTTCATTAATTAAAAAATGTCTCAGAGCTAATTTTGAGACTCTTAGAATGCACAAAATGATACACTGTTAAGCAGCCCTCTGTTCCATTGTAGTTATCTGCCATGGGGCAGCAAGATCCTAGTAAGGCTCTGACCTGCTTCTCTGAAGGAGAAATGGAGCTCCTCTTTCGAAAAGAACCACAGAACTCAGAGCTACATCTTCACAGGTTCACTAGCAGCAAAAGACCTGAAATTATAAGTTTGTAAGTTTATATTGTAATTGCAAGTTTGCAGATGACACCAAGTTGGGAGGATGTGTTGATCTGCCTGAGGGTAGGGAGGACCTTCAGAGGGATCTGGATAGGCTGAACAGCTGGGCTGAGGTCAATGGGATGAGGTTCAATAAGGCCAAATGCTGGGTCCTGCACTTTGGCCACAATAACCCCATGCAATGCTATAGGCTTGGGGCAGAATGGCTTGAAGACTGTATAGAGGAAAAGGACATGGGGGTGATGCTCGGCTCAACAAGAGCCGTCAGTGTGCCCAGGTGGCCAGGAAGGCCTATTGTAGTATATAGTGTAGCCAGCAGGAGCACGGAGGTGATCATCCCCCTGTACTCAGCTCTGGTGAGGCTGCACCTCGAGTACTGTGTTCAGTTTTGGGCCCCTCACTACAAGAAAGACATTGAGGCCTTGGAGCGTGTTCAGAGAAGGGCAACAAAACTGGTGAAGGGTCTGGAGCACAAGTCTTATGAGGAGTGGCTGAGGGAGCTGGGATTGTTTAGTCTGGAGAAAAGGAGGCTCAGGGGGGACCTCATTGCACTCTACCACTTCCTCTTCTCCCAGATAACTAATGACAGGACAAGAGGGAATGGCCACAAGTTGCACCGGGGAAGATTTAGATTAGATTTGAGGAAAAATTTTTTCTCTGAAAAAGTGGTCAGAAACTGGAATGGCCTGCCTAAGGAAGTGGTTGAGATACCATCACTAGCGCAGTTCAAGAAGCGTTTAGATGAGGTGCTAAGGGATTTGATTTAGTAGCTTAGAGGGTAGGGATGGTAGTAGGAGGATGGTTGGACTAGATGATCTTGTAGGTCCTTTCCAACCTATTGAATCTATGAATCTATAAGATTTTCATCTATGATAAATCAAAGAAAGGCAATTTTCACGAATGAGGGTTAAAAATCAGAATACTTATACTTTCCCTTAATAAAGACATGCAAATGCAAAACAGCCAAAACCAGAAACTCTGTGGTAACACAAAATCCTTTTTCTTCCTCTGTAATCAATGGAAAAGAGAGCCTATAAATCAACAATCAGTAAAAAATATGCATGTTAACCAAGAAAAGTTCAGAATGAATTTTTGGGATGGCTTTCCTTTCTGCGCCTCTAGAATCAAAGAACATTGCAAAACACAGAAAACAGTATTTTTATTCTCCCTTAAAAAGTGAGTTTAGGGCATAGGATCATGTAATAAAATTATTTAAATACTTAGTTTGCTAAATAGAAAACTATACTTAGAGATATGAAAGCAAAGAAAACCCCTGAGTGAAGTTCTAGGAAGATTTTTTCTCTTTAAAACATGTGGTATACTGAATAAAAATGGTGTATCAGTGTCGTCAATAAGTAGGGTGGCAAGGAAGCATAACTTCTTCACCACTAGAGAACTAATTCTCTCTCCTTGCTACATATTATATATTCAAAGTATATATTGCCAAATAGAGTATTGATACAACTAAAAGGTAATCCTTTGCATATTAATAAATGACATAAACATGGATGTTGCTGAAAGTGCATGTTTTACTGATGGATAGATTGCTGGATAGATGAGTGGCAGTGCTTGTACACACATACACACAAGTACATATTATATTAGACTGTGGCTTGTATCTTTTTCTCAACTCCTAATACCATCTTTGTATCCAAGACAGGAATCTTTGTCAGAGATTTATTCTGCAAATTAAATGAGCTATAGCCTCTTTCCTTATTTTAATGTACACTTTATTCTCAGAGCCACTGCTATTTAAATTTGTTCCTTAACACATGCAGTTCACTTTATTTTACTTTTACTGTGTCTGGACTATTCAAAACTGACACATATAAAAAATAGTGCCGTTTCCCTGAAATAGCAGTGCCTTTGTATGTGCAAAGCTATAAATAAATACTGGCAGTTAAACTTCTGTGCTTTTAAACTTTAGCCTCTTTATCTTTGTCACTGTTAGAGGCCCCTATCTGGTCTGCCTCCCTTTTCTGCTTATGACAAAATGCTTATGCAGCAGTAATCAGTCTTGCAGCCCTACCCTCCCTTCCATTTCTTTCTTTCCCTTTTAATTTCCAACTAGCAGGCAACAATTTCAATGGTGTCTGCTGCTGCTTGGCAAACAAATCAAAACAGCAAAACTTGTTTCTTCCAGAGCCAGCCTTTCCCACACTGTAAGCTCCAAATGGTTTTTAGTCACAGCCAATTAAGGAGAGCACTGCATTTTTTCACTCATTAAGGATTTAACACAGTCAAACTGAATATAAAAAAATAAAAAAAAACCACCTTTCTCTGCAGTGCTTTGAAAATGCCACTTGTTCAAAGAAGCGTTTTGGAGGTGAGTTTCTAAATAATGTCATTAGTGCTGCACTATCCTATTTTTAATTGAGAGCAATAGCTACTGTTCAAGGAAATCCTACACAAATGAGGAAAACTATTCTTTTTTTAAATTTTATCTTATTGTATACTAACATTATATGAGCTTTCTGAGCTAAAGATCATACATGATCCGAAGAAAAGATCTTGCTCTTAGAATCAGACAAGCTCTTGAAACTTTCTGGCAGTACTGACAGCACTTCTGTGCATGAACACCTTCAACATTTGGAAAACTGAGTTCAAATTCAAAGTCCCAAGCGAAGTTCTGTTTTCAAAGTTACTATTTTGGCACCCTGGTGCTTACACTCATTTAATTTGCTTCAGATTTAATTGACTGAAATCTCCTTTCTTCAAAATCATCAGAATTTTGCTGAAGCACAGATTCATTTAAAGTTCCCCTCCTCTCATTCCTCCTGCATAAAAGCTTTCACAGGCATATATGACGCTTCCAAATGATATAGAGGTGCATCTTTTTTCCTTGTATGCATATTACTTTCTTCTTTCTCTTTCAAAATTTTACTTAATAGTATTAATGATAACATTAATATTTGTTTCTAATCAGGTTTTCTAAATTGTTTTGTTGAGATTTTTGACACAGATGTGATTAACAACCCAATCAAGTTGAGTCATGACTGAATGTTCTCATGCATAAGTAATAAAATATCAGTTCCTATTGCAAACAGACTGCTTTTCAAATTATTAAAACATTCTTCAGACAGTTCAGGATTACAAATGAAATTTTAGCCTAAGCGTATAGGTCTGAATTTAAGGAAATATCACAGTATGATATTGTTCAATATATATGATAGATCTGTCAGGCCTCCTGGTTTTCTTTGAAAAAACATTTTTTTTTAACTCAGTATGCATTCTTTGTATTAGAAATTTATTATCTCAGACATATATATACTTTTAAAATGGTACAATGCATCCTGCACTATTCTCCATGCAATATACACAAATGTGTGCACAGTGGGGAGAGAGTTATGTTTATCACAAACAATGCAGAGCTAAGATTTAATTTCTGTATTTGTCCTTATTATTAAATAAAGCAATTGTGTTATAACACTGACATCAGTTTACACAATTCACTATTCTCAGCCTTTCTCCTTTAAAGATTGTTAATTTTCCTAACACTTTTTTTCACACTTCTATGTAAGACGTAAAAAATCAGGTGTCTACATGTTATTATAGTATTGTTTTTTTTTTTTTTTTTTTTTTTTTTTTTATAAGGGTAGCTGTCATCTGATCAGTGACTGAATTAATGGAGACACCTTGTCTTGCTGTGATGGTAGAACATCCTTCTCCTGTGAAGGTATACGTTGAGTTCAGTGGGACATCATTTGAATAACTCAAGGTTCTGAGCAGCCAACGGGGAACACTGAGTTCTGGTTGCAGTTGGAGGTGATGGAGTGGTGAAAAGGAGAGGAAACAAGATTAGATGACATTAGGGTAGAGTGAATTCCTCTGGAAGGAAAGATAAAGATGAGATATAAAATGTACTATGGGGAATGAGATTTGGTAAAGCAGTTCTGAGGCAGAGTCGGACAAGACAAGCAATCTGTTTTTTGAAGCATTTCAATCAAATTAATGAATTAATGGAGGTAAAGATAATAGGAAAAGGGTAACGTTATGACAAAGAGGCATCATATGAAATGAGGAGAATACAGAGAAATGTAGACAAGTGTAATTTAAAATGTAATTTATCTATTTATTTATCTGTATTTCCATTAGGAACAGAATAAATCAGAAAGTGAAATTTCTGATAAAAGACATATCTGAGGAAATTAACATATTTCCCACTCCCCCATATGTAAAAAGTGAGTACTTTCATAGAATTTTTGAGATAATATTTTTAAGTCATAAATCAAAAGTACATATTTGTATCTTTACTAAAAATACTTTGGACAAAAAGCTGTTCTTCTTTATCTATGTTTTGAATGAGAAGCTTTAATAGAAATAGCTTTTATTATTATTATTATTATTTTTAACCTCATGCTTTTTGTCGTCTAGACAGAACTAAGAAAGCAGCGTAACTGGCAACAGTAAAAATTCCCTTCTCCAAAGCACAGCAGCACTTACAATTGTTTCACAACTACTTTAGTTCTCCTGCTGTGTGTCATTCTTGACTTAAAATTATTCAGAAAAGCTATTAAGCACTACATAATTGTGAGCAAATTAAAGGTAATAAAGAGAATATCAACACACTTGATTAAGGGGACGGAGGGACTGATTTATGAGGAAAGATAAAAAGAGAGACAGTAAATATGTATGGGTTGGTCAAATGATAGTTTGGGGTGCAGAGGAGGATAAACATCTACAAGCACTGCATTTCAAGAATACTGTGATCAGCAAGGGTCAAACATATCCACAGTGTAATTTCACTGAATTTAACTTCAGTAGAGCTACCCAAGGAACAAACCTGGCCACAAGGAAGAGAAAGAAGAGCTTTTAAGGGGTGTACAAGGAGATATAAGTGTGAAAGCTATGGAGGAAAAATGAAGAAAAGAAGAGGGCATTAAGTTGCATATCAGGAAAATCTTACCAGTGACATCTAGAAGGCTACTGAATTAGTTAACCAATGAAAAGCACTTTGAAGATGAAAAATGCTATTCAGATGAAGATAAGTATTATTACTGAGAGTAGAACTGAGCAAATAATTTTGGTGAATTATGTATTCAAGCAGATAACAGCTAGATTTTTAAAAGCACTTATGGGAATTAGAAGTCCAGTAGGTGGGTGGTTCATGTGAGGTTATGTGCTACATTTTTTGAGATGCCCTTCCAAATCCAAGCAAAATATTTGATTAGACAAAAATATAAACTCAGAAACATACATACACATATGTGTGTTCAGACGCTCAAGCACAAACACACAAACACAAAAGATGATTGGAGAAATATTATAAAAGTATCCAGATATCCTAAGCATAGTAGTTGATATAATAAATTAATGGGATGAGCAGTTCTGCCATTTTACATGATTTTACACCTCACATACTTACACAGAAAAAAATCAACTTTTACTGTTACTTAGTAGAATTAAGTGTCACTAAAATCCAGCTTTGGGTAATTGTGGTCAAAAATGTGTCAAATATCAGGACAGACAGCTGGTGTAAATCTGTATCTTTGCTAAAATTAATTTTTATCATTTTGCATCATTTGAAGACCATAGGTTTCAAAGCTTGAAGAGCACACTTAGAGCAGTCTTAAAGTTTATTTATCTCCAGAGCCCTGTGCTTCTTTCCATCCCAGCTTTACTCCCATGATTACTCTTTTGGAGCAATTTCTCCCTAGTCTCTTCATATTTCATCTTATCATATTTCAATTTTTCAACTGAAGAGAAATCTTGACTCATCTGTGAAGTATTGGAGTAGGAAAAGGCAATATAATGATAAAATTTTCAACAGTTTCAGGAGTTCTGTCTTCATGTCTTGTAACTTTCCTGGAATGGGATCAATCTTTTAATATCGCATGAGGATTAGTGCATAGATAATGTCTGTCATCTCAGTCGTAATGTCCTCAGACCATCATAATGCAAGAAATAATAACAATGTAAGTATGGCCTGTCTACAAGAAAAATTCAGGTCAAAATTTTCACAGTACTTAGTCACTGAATGATTTGCCTAACTCTGGATAAACACGAGGAAAAAAAATAGTTGTAAACAAAATCACAGAATCACAGAATTGTAGGGGTTGGAAGGGACCTCTAGGGATCATCTAAGTCCAACCCCCCTCCCAGAGCAGGCTCCCTACACCGGGTTGCACAGGTAGGTGTCCAGGCGGGTCTTGAATGTCTCCAGGAAATATTTTAGATCTGAACCCTTAGCATTTCCAAATATCCCCTCCATTCCTGTTGATGACACCGATAAGTATTACAGCAGTGTCTACATGTTTATTAAGAACTGCAAGTGTCATTAAGCACATTGGTACATAATAATCAATGTAATTAAGACACCAAATTCCTTTAAATATGTATTCTCTTCTATGTCTGTTTTGCTTAGTCCTTTTGAAAACCAAGACACAAAACTTACACGCATCTCCTTTGTAATATATAACTTACCTGGGCTGCAAGGTAGTGCAGGCTACTTAGCAACTTGATCTTTTTTGTTGGGCTCCTCTTCTAAGGAAGCCTCAAGCTGACCGCTTGTCAGAGTGATACAAATGTATTTTGACATCACTAGGACACAGAGACTAGGGTCATTTCCCTTGGCTTTTCCAATTACACAGCTTGCTGCAAGGAGCTGAATCAACCATGAATGTCATTCTGCTCGTACTGACCGGGAGGGTGCTCTCTGTTCGGCCCTTGGCATTTAACCATGTTGAATTATGAATGTGCTACCAATCTCACTGTTTGCCTTGGAGCTGGAAAGGATGAATCACAGAGACCTTTCTTGAATTAGATTTTAAAGTGGAGCACACAATTTCACCACCCCTATACCACACCCCATCTTTTTTTTTTTAATTCATTTTTTTTATTCGCAAAATTTTATTCACAAAGACACAGTTATCTCCAGATTGAGTAGATAATGAGAAATAACATTTACTTACTATGACATACTGCCATATTCCACTGTATTACTACCTGACTTTGTCATGTAT
The DNA here is from genome assembly GCA_036925125.1 of Oreortyx pictus. Taxonomy (NCBI): domain Eukaryota; kingdom Metazoa; phylum Chordata; class Aves; order Galliformes; family Odontophoridae; genus Oreortyx; species Oreortyx pictus. Next base: position 23,479,347 of record JAUPFR010000004.1, read on the forward strand.
TTTATCTAATATTAAACGAAAGTAGGAAGAGAAGCTAGGGCAAGTTCTGTGTAATCAAATGACTGACATATCACTATCTCTACCTTTAAACAAAGAACTGCAGCAGAACATATCTACTACCATTGTACAAGGTGAGATATCTCAGACAATGGGGTTGGGAGGGTTAAAGAAGATATTAGAGCTGTCTGCAACTATATAATATGTTGAAATTCAAAAGAAAATTGATTTTTTTTTAAGTTCATTCCATTGTCGCAGAAAATATAATACCACCAACCCCAGAAATTGATGTCTGGTTATTTCTCTTCAGAATGAACGACAGCAAGTCAAACTTCCTGAAATATTTTCCATCTTCCACCTTGTCAACCAATCAGGTAATGTCACTATGAAGAAGGAGGTAGAAATGGCAGAAATGAACTCAAATTCATCCCATCTAACATTAGACATCTAATGAAAGAAGTTCAAGTTAACAACATCATTTCTGAATGTCTCTTCAGCTGACAGCACTGAGAGATAAACAATTCCAAAGCAACATTTTAGATGATAGTTGCTGGAAATCAATATTGAGACATCCCAGCCTCTCTCCTTTGACTATGCAGTGAGTCTAAGGAAATAACACTTAGATATTTAATTTAGAGAACTCAGTACTGTGTCTTAAAGTCGACTGGGGGTGATTTTATACCTCTAAAAAAAAAATAAATAATAATTTGGGTTTCCAAACAGTTTCTATTGTTTTTTGAATTTGAAATAATTTCTTGAATTAGAGGTTGAGACAGTTATGAGTTAAACCTTGTAAACCCATGTAATGTTTTTCAGTAAGCAGCTCCTGAGCATTTCTAACATTCTGGGGATTCCAAATTCAGAGTACTTTGAAGAAGTTTGAGATTTCTAGCTTGCTACGAGCATTAATATGTAAGAGAGAGGTTAAAAAACACATGAAACATATTCTTTCCATATCTCTGATGTACTGGTATCTTTAAACCCATCTTTGAATCAAGGTATAAAAATTAATTTCCTAGTTCAAATATGGTATCACCTTGGAAAGATGCTTCTGTCTGTTCTTCTGTCAGACTTAGATAGGAAACATCTAGTCAGTTTGATTCACCACACCTAGTTCAGGTACAAATCTGTTGAATCAAGATATTCTCACCTCACATCTCTCCTTTTTTCCCTTCAGTACTTCCAAACTTCCACACTATTCCAGTAAAATCCTTTCCACAGAAAGACTCAGATCTTCTGCCTTCTAAATGCTCTGAATTAAATGTATCAACACTTAGAAGAGTCATCTGGGAATTATGGAAGTGTATCTCTAAGTTTTATAACACATTCAAAAACTGCAGGTGGGATGAAGGACTAAGAAAGGAACTTAAAAAAAAGGAAAACTGTAGTTTTTTTAATATATTTTCATGACTAAGACTACCTGCTGTTTCTCAAAAACACTGGTAATTGTCCAGAGTACGAGCAAGCATTATTAGTATTTTAGATTACTTCATCTCAAACTCGCACATTTCTGAAAAAAAAAAAAAAAAAAAAAAAGCCCTGATGACCCTGCAGCTTTGATCTTGATGTTCCTAAAATGTTCCTAAGCTCATTAATTATTGTACCTCATGACACTGATGGCAAAATGATCATAATATACTTTACAAGTTTTCATTCAAGAAATAAAATGTTAAATCACTTTTTTTTTTAATGTTTTAGGGTATTGTTATACTACTAAATGGATATTAAAAAAATAATTAAAAAAAAAGATACAGATCTAAATTTTAAACCATGTCAGATCCTTTTGACAAATATTCAGCTGCTTTTATTTAGTATTATCTTCTTGGAAGAAATGATGCAGAAAGCAAAAAGCCTCAAATATCTTTGTTAACTGACAGACATGCTCCAGCTTTGCCATATCAGCACAGCATTAACAAACTGTAGTAGCTCTACCTACATACAAGGTCATATTTTAGGCGATATCTAATATATCTCAACTGCCAACCGCAAAACACTCCTGACTTCTGACCAACTGGTTGCAAGTTTTCCTCATGAGAGAAGCTCTCTGAGAGCTACCATTAAGGCCAGCAGCCCTCTCACCCTAACTCATAGTAGTCACTCCTTCCCTGTGTGCCATTCCTTACACTTCTTGATGCGACCTCCAAGGATAGCTCAAAATTAAGACACCAGAGAAACGGAACACACTCTAGATACTCTCTGATAGGATGAAGGATAGGGCAGGCATCCATTTCCCTTGAGGAAACAAATCAAATTATCTTCCACTATTCCTCCCAGGAGCATACTTTAGACCCAACAGAACAGTAAATAAGTAACAAAACCTGCATTCAGAACTGACAAATATTTCTATATATAGCTATAACAAAAATGCCATTGTTGTAAAGTATATCATGTACAGCACTGAAAATAGGTGACTTCTGAGTGCTTGTATGTTAGCCTCAGATATATTTCATAGTTCCAGCATTTACTACTCTTGTTGAATTTTAAGTGAAGCTTAAAGATGGTGCTTTGGTATTTTAGTAATCTGGGCCATTGTATATACAGCTTATAATTATGTGAGGAATCTGCTAATCCTCAGAGATAATAATTCTAAAAAAAATGGCCACAGGGCCAAACAGTGAATTTCTTATTTATACTGGAAAACATTTATTCACATAAGTAATTCTTCTATTTATTTGATAACCACTTTTCTAGAAAGTTATTTTAAATGTCAAATCTGTTATGAAGGAAAACAAATCCATCAAATTTTCTGGATTTATTTCGTTGTTTATTTTTCCTTTTTAAGAATTTGAAAGTACCAGTAACTTGGGCATGACTGTAATATTATTGTTATTAACATTATTTTAGTGTTCTGTCATTTGGGTTGTATGACAAAGTCACATAACTAAAAAAAGGACATGAAAATAAATGCATAACACTTTCTATTATACTTTCAATTTATCTAATCCTAATATCATGAAAAAGATCTTTTTCCATTTTACACCTTTGCTGTCATTCATTCACCATTCATTATATATCATAGGATATATAACTGATGTTACAGCTAATTATCTCAGTGTAGAACATTCTGTGTTAAGGATTACTTAAATGTCAGTCTTTGTAGCAGTAGTTTATCTTTACTTGTATTTCCTTTAGAATTCAAATTCTGTTTATGGCTTTTTTCTTGCTAACCCTGCTTAATTATATTTTAAATTTCTTCAGGAAGGCCACCCAATTTAGAAAGACTTCTTTTTTTTTATGGAACTTAAATGAAATTAATTATCTCATTTTCTTATAATTGTTTAGAGGTCATTTGTATCTAATGGCATAATTGTGATAAATATTCTTTCACCCCGTCATTATCTGAATTTAGCTTAGAAATACTTTATGTGACAACTTCTGAGCCATTTGAGGAAAAAAAATCAGAACACATCTGTTTGCAAAAGCTGATATTAATTAAACAATTAACGGTTGTCTTGAAATGGAAATATAAAAATAATAATAAAAGTTTTGCAATATTTCTAGATGTAACAGATTTCAATGACCACAGATCAGATTTTTTTAATTTGTAGTTGATTAAAGAAGTGAAATTATTCAAAAGTAGACACATGGAAAGAATCACAGAATCATAGAACAGTTTGGTTTGGAAGGGACATCAATCATCATCAAGTTCCAGCCCAACTGGCATAGGCAGGGGTTCCAACTGCTAGATCAAGTACTAGATCAGATTGTGCAGACACCTCCAGGGATGGGGAATCCACAGTCTCTCTGTGCAGCATGTTCCAGACCTTCACTGCTCTCTCAGTAAAAAAATTCTATCTTTTCAAATCTAAACCTCCCTTCCTTTATTAAAATCATTCTCCTTTGTCCTAGCACTATCTATCCTTGTAAAAAGTTGATTTTCATCAAGTTTATAAACTCTCTTTAAATATTGGAAGGCTACAATGAGATTTACCTTCAGCTTTCTCTTTTCCAGGTTGAACAAGCCCAGTTCTTTCAGCCTATCTTCAGAGGAGAGGTGCTACAGCCCAGGGATCATCTCCATGGCCCACATCTGAGCCTTCTTCAAAAGCTCCACATCTTCACTGTGTTGAAGCTGAAGCTTCATGAGGGCAGAATAGAGTGTGAAAATCACACATTCCTCCCAAGTCCTTCTCAGCAGGGATAATCTCAAGCAATTCTTCTCCCATTCTACTGGGAAAACTTCTCTAAACCTACCCATACCCAAGAGCCAAACTTAGCACTTTACTATTTTGAACCTCATTATGTTAATATGGGCCCATCTTTCAAATGTATCAAGATCCATCAGATGTCAGCTATTTCTTCTGCCATATCAATTGCACCACTCATAGAATCATAGAATCACCAAGGGTGGAAAAGACCCACAGGATCATCCAGTCCAACCGTCCACCTATCACCAACAGCTCCCAATAAACCACGTTCCTCAACTTGATGTCTAAATGTTTCTAAAATACCTCCAGGGTCAGTGACTCAACCACCTCCCTGGGCAGCATATTCCAGTTCCTGATCACTCTTTCAGATAATTAGTATTTCCTATCATCTAGTCTGAATTTCCCCTGGCACAACTTAAAGCCATTTAATCTAGTCCTATCACTAGTTACAAGATAGAAGAGGCTGACCCCCATCTCACTACAGCTTCTCTTCAGGTAGTTATAGAGAGCGATAAGGTCTCCCATGAGCCTTCTCTTCTCCAGACTGAACAATCCCAGCTTGATCCTATCATCTATGTTGTCGATAAACATGTTGAAGAATACTGGTCCCAAGACAGACTCCTGACCATTTGCCACTGGCCTCCAATCAAACATAGAGGCTTTGACAACAGCATCCGGGTTGTGACCATCATAGAGGGCTGCTAGATTGGTCAGGTATGACCTTCCATTGATGAAGGTGGTCTGGCTATCATAGATCATCTGCTTGCACCTCATGTGCCTTTATATGTCTTCCAGAAGGAATGGTTCCATGATCTTCCCAGACACAGAGTTGAAGCTGCAACCACATCAGTCAGCTCCCTTAGGACCCTGGGATGCATGTCTTCTGACCCCATAGACTTGTACAGATTTAGCCTCATGAAGTGGACTCAGACTTGTTCTCTCTTTTTACAGTGGTGGGAAGTTCGCACCAAGCAGTTCAGAGATCTGAGATGGAGAGATGTGAGAAATATCAGAGTTTTGGTTGACAGTGAAGACTGAGACAAAGACCTGATAGAGTGCCTCAGTCTTCTTCACATTTTTCTTTCTTACGTTCTTCCTTTCCCCAGAATGCCACTATTTGCCTATTCTTTTATTTCAACATCTAATTATTTTGGAATATATGACTCAAAGTCTCATTGGTAATCAGTAAAAGTCGGGGGGAATTAAGGTTTGAAATTCACCTTCTAGAAACTTCCCCCCATCAGCTACTTATTCCAAGATCTTTTATAAAAGACTTTACCAATGTTCACCAAGAACTTTCAAGAGTGCTGTGTCTTGAATGCCAATTCTACAAATGAATTAAAGTGATTTCAGTGGAAATACACTGATTTCTGTCAGCTAAGGATCAAGGCCTCAAAACACCAAGTAAGTGCTGCTATTACTTATGGAAAAACATACCTGAAATTGGGAAAAGGATGTATTCAAAAGACCTTTGAATTTATGCAGCAAGTCATACTACACTTTTTGCATAAAGGACTAACTTATATTAAGTTAGTGAATTGTTACAAAATTTCATGTCATTTTCAGCATCTAGACCAAATGTTTTAGGATTTCAGTTAACAGCATGAAATAAACTTTTATGTCGTAGATTGTTTGTTAAAACTCTTGTTTAAAACTGTCAGCTCTGAGTTTCTTTGATTCCCTCTGTTATCCTTCTGTGTATGAGAAAATTGTGTGATGCTGTTTTTAATAGTTCTATCAGTGTTACAGTGTGGATAAAAGAACTATGGATTGCTCTGAATAAGGAAGTACTTGATGCTTGAGGGGATTTGTGTGTGTGGATAGGGAGTGAAACTCCTTGGGGACATCTAGATTATCTCCATAAATAAATAATATATTTATTAGTACAATTACAAGGTAAAAAGAAACACAGCTTCTTTGGAGATTTTGTGATGTAGCTGCATATCTGTAGAATAAATATATTTGATGTAGATATTAGTGAGAATATTTCAGAAGTTACCCCTGTCAGAAAACATCTTTCCTTATTATTTTATTTTAATTAAAATTTGTACACATATGACTAGGATAAAGAACACACAGAATGTGCAGTCACATGTAAGTGCAATTGTGGATGTGAGCATTGGAGAGATCTTTGTTCCAGCTTGTCATAGTTATTGCCCTCTTAGGAGATAAGAAATTCACTCCCTGGAGATATCAGTGGCAGAAGTATAAAATCAGTTAAAAACATTGCCTAGCTTGCTCTAGGTCTATTCCTTAAGCCTCATCAGAATCATACCTACTGCACAGAGAAACACTGTTGGTTTCATTATGTACATTAAATAACTTATGCCAAATTAGGACCTCAGATTGATCCTATATAGATTTTGATCATTAACTCAAGTCTCTACATCCAGTGTCTCCTATTTTATTATGTTGTCCCACAGTGTCAAATGGGGATGACAGAAGCATGGCAGTAGAGACTGAATCTTCCCACGAATATTCCATTACATTTTGTTGGAGTGCAATAGATGGCAGCAGAGAGGCAGTCTAACAAAATGGTGTCTGACTTGAAGCACGTATGGAACAAAGAGGTGTATTTGCTTGAATTCCTCCATGCAGAAAAAAAGTTGTCCCATTGACATTCATCAATATCTGCTGAGCATTTACAGAGACCAAACAGTGGATGTGAACATAATGAGGTGGAGAGTAGTGTGTTTCAGAAGCAGTAATGGCAACATGAAAGACAAGTCATGCTCCTGACTGCCATGCACAGCTGTCCTTCATGAAAAGAATAATGTCTCGAACAGCTCAAATACGTGAATTGGGCAGTGGTGCTGACCATGTTGAAAGATAGTATTTGGTAGCTGAGATTTTTTTCTACCAAATAGTGCTCTTGAGCTCTTTTTATCTCCTGCAGTTTGCATGGAAATAAAGAGGAAGCTTTACATTCTGAGGAAACTATATAAGTACAAGATATGTCATGGATAGTCCAAAAGAAAAGTCTGAAATAAAATGAATGCCTTTTAAGTGTTAATGTCAATTACCCACTACATATAAACCCACAGATAAAATGTCATTAGCTACACCCTTCTCTGAGCTTGGAAAGAAATTCCTTGTCACATGAAAGAATTCAATGGAACATCCATATGAGGAAGATGATTAATAAAACAAAAATTCCTCCTCTGAATCCTATAATCACACTCTAAAACTAAAACAAATGAAACAACAAGAAATATGAAATCCAATGATGGTAATAAAAGGATAAATTCATGGGTCTTGGACTGTAAGAGAAGCTGAGATATTCTGCACCTCTGGACCAGACATTAATGGTAACAAACAGAGCAAGCAAATGAAAAATAATGAAAAATGAATTCCAGAATAAGTGAAATAGAGCTTTGAGAGTTGATTTGATTGCACATTTATGTATTCACTATATTAGTTTTGGGGTAGTTCATAATAAGACTCAATCTTTTTCTCTTTGTTTGTATTTAAATTTTGAGGTGCAGACAATTTTTTTATGGTATTTACTGAATAAATTAGCTCCACTAGCCATTGACTGCCAGAACAATTAATACTATTCCTGTTAAAAGCTCTCACTGGGACTGGTTGGATGGTTGTACCACATATTGCTTAGCTTGACTGAACTCATGAACAGGCTTTCCCCAGTGAAAGGATCACTGGAAGAAATTCTACTGCTAATGTTACCCAGGAATTGAATGCAGACCAAGTAATGATCTCTTCTGAATTTAAAAACAGTAAATTCCTCCTATTATGAATATTGGAAGGGGCTTACGTTATGGCCTCCCACACGTTTATCTGATTAATATAGATTTCATCATGTGAGCAAAAAAATGCAGGGAGGCTTCTGGTAGAAATAATTTGTCAGAAACAAAGCCATTAACAGTGCGCTTCAAGTATATGAAGGATTGCTTTTCTGTCTTCAAATCTTTATATCTTCTTTTTCATTTTAGTACCACCATTAACACATGTATAGGTGTTTTTTCCCCTTGGTCAGTTTTCAGGGAAGCAAACAAACATAAGTGACTCTTTATCAATAGAAGTCACAAACTAACTCTGAAAATTAACATACATCAGATGCTGCAAAAAAAGAAAGCACATCAGCAATTCAGATCAAACAAGGATAAAGAAAGAGGATTGACAGGCTCTTCGTTATCTTTTAGAGAGGTAATTTACAGGCTTCCATATAGATAATATAACAGAACAGATTCCAGTCTCAATAGCTTTCTTAAAATCCAAGATAACCCTGTTGACTCCAGTGAAGTCGTTCTGGATTTACATAAGCATAAGCAAGAATAAACATATTTTGATCCAATTGCAGTCTTCACCATTCTTTTTAAAACACCTGCATTATTTTCTGTTCGACAAATATTCTAATTATGGCTAAAATATGATACAGAGAAAGACAAGATGTGATGCGCATGTTCTATTCTGTATGTTTTTGCCTGTTAATTATCATAAATCATATCAGCTCATGTTGTAAAATGAATTATTTTCACTTGTTTTGTAGTAGAATGTGAATGTATTTCACTGTAAGAGGTTTTGGTCTTGTAAAAACTTAATCTGGCAATAAGATCACACCTAAATGCTATTACAAATATCAATGGGATTGTTCAGTGGTGTGTCTTATTCCATCACAAACAGCATTTTTTCTTGAGATTAAGTTTAGCCCAGTTTCACGTACCCTGATAAAAAGTATAAATACAACTTTATAATTTTCAGTTAAAATGTGTCTTTCTAACTGCACTCAACAAGTGGAATACTTTTATCAAGAAACAAAGCTAATTTGTTAGAAGAGATTGGAGTAAGCTATGCAAAACAAAACAAAACAAAACAAAACAAAATGTATGATTCAAAAGCAATTATTTACCTCTCAAAGTATCTGATCTGAGAATGGGTTTAAAATACTTTACAGATTTTCCTCTCTTTATTCCTGTCCTTTCACTTCATGGCCTAGGATTCTTTCTTTAAAATGCACTCTATCTTTATGGGAGCTTTCTCTAGCCATTAAAGTGGGCAACTATGAGTAAGTACACCTGGGTTCTATTCCCAAATCTCTTCCTATTTCAAGTGGTATGGGACTGTACCCTTATTTAGCAGGCTGTAGACAGAAATCCTAGTGGTTACCTGCCTTAAAGGATTCTGTGAACTGTAAGACTTAATTAATGGTTGCAGAACATGTTCAGTACCTTCGACAAAATCCTTTTCACAAGTGCACAGTAATTGTAGTGGAAATAATAGACTCTTCATCTGTAGTACATTTTCTACAAAGCCTGGGTTTATCAGGTAAAAGTCCATAAGGTGTAGAGAAACCCAATTCTGTAAAATATATACAAAGTTCATTCAGGTTCTTCAAAGATGTTAACAGAAAATGAACATGTAAATAACCTGGACTTTACAAAAAAAAAAAAAAATAGTGAGGTGAATCAGGCTCTGTATGTCCTAAAGAATCAGATACAGTGTAGTCAGCTCACTGATCTGTATCAATGCGTTAATGATTTATGTAGCTTTTAATTTACAACACAGACATATCTAAAATAATCAGGTAGAGGCAGGCATTAAAAATTCACTGCATGGGTCATGAAATGATTAGTTACTCAAGTGACTTCAGATTTGTATTTCATTAAGGAATAATTTTAATTTACTTTTAAACAGTTTATATACAAAGCTTTAAGAACTCTCAGAAGCTGATTATGCAGAACTCCCACTTTTATGCATTTTATGTATCTGAGCCCCTTTTTTACAAGTTGTTTAATTTGTTTGAAAGCACATGGAAAAATGTAATTCTTAATAATTCAAGGGGGGAAAAGTCCTGTAATTTACAGAAAAATGATGAACCTTTTTATGTATTTTTTTTATATATTCATGAAAGCTTAAAGAAGATCAAAGGGGAGCCTGCTCTCCCTACTGATCTAGCCTGATTGTACCCCCCCTCCATAGACTGCAGCAAGTTTTCAGCTTGGAGCTGGTTGTAGCTTGGCTGCATGTAAACAGTTGCATTCAGCACAGCTGCTGAAGAACTAGTTTCCTGCTTCAGTGTAAGAATTCATTTTGTACTGATCTTTCTGATAAAATGCTGCAACACAACAAATGTAGGCACTGTAAAACAACAACAAACAGGATTTGTTCAAATCTAAATGTTCACTCTAGGTTTTTCACACCTTATTTTTCTCCCACTTTTCTCTTCCTCCTTTTTTTCTATTTTTTTTTTAATCCTTTTGCAAAAAAATTTTCAGATGCCTCCTGCAACTACAGTAACTAACACAATTATGTCAGCAACATTGCTGTTATCAACTTTGTCGGGGAAGCAATCCATCTCATCATGCATGTAGCTTTTTTGTTTAACTATTTCTTTATTCATTTCCACATCTTATCCTGGATCCCTGTAGCTTTTAACTTAAACAGATGCCTGTCATGTGGAACTTTATTGAGGGCTTTCTGAAACTCCAGATAAATCATACAGTATACATTGACACTATCAACCTTGTCTGTAACCTTCCCAAAGTCAAAAGAACTTAGGCAGATTCTGCTCTTTTATATTCACAGTTTGACTTTATTTTTCTGTTGAGGAGATTGTGAGCCATACTCCTAGCTGATGTAAATTGCTACATCTCAATGGAAATCAATCGGCTTCTGCTAGTTTACAACCTGCCCTGCAAATCTTTGTCTTCTCCACCTGAACAAAGTTTCTATTTTTTATCCATACAGTAAATACCCAAGTTTAACGACCCAGTGAACATTAACTTAAAATATGGACCCTGAAATACATAAGTTATCCATGGAAGATTAATGCCCTTGCATCTGTATTTTTACCTTAAACTCCTAAACTCACTTAAAATGGTCTTTCCATTTCCTTCATAAAAATGAACAATGTCAAATGACAACTGAAGATCTGAGACAGGTGTTGATCCATTCACATAATGGCCGGGATTGTGTTGCATTCAGAGCTAGTAGAACTCTCAGGAAAATGAAGGATATAAATTACCTATAGTCACTGCAAAGCACAGATTTTGAGCAAGAGTTTATTGATTTTATTTTTACAGAAAATACACTTAGATAATCACATATTCTTCCTATCTTATTGCTGTAATCCTATTTCTGTTTCCACCACTTTAAATGTCCAAGAAAGGAAATATTCTCTGATAGTAGAAGTTAAAGTATTAATATGAAAAACTTGGAATTTGTTATGCAGCACAACTATTTACGCCATTATTGGCCCAACTTCAAACAGGCAACAATACCTAACATATGTTTCATAAAATTAACATCAGTTTTGATCTTTCCAGAAAACCAGTCAAAAAGTATTGCTGAGATGTGTACCTTGACTTCAGCAAGGCATTTAACACCATCTCCAGAAACACCCTTGCAACTTAGAAAGTAAGGGATAGATGAGTAGTCAGTGAGGTGGAATGAGAACTGGCTGACTCATAGCTCAGAGAGTTGTCATTAGCGACACGGAGTCTGCTTGAATGCTTGTAACTAACAGTGTTCCCTGGGTACTGCTACTGGGCCCTACCTTGTTCAGCGTCTTCATCAACAAGCTGGATAAAGGGATAGAAACCACACTCAGCAAGTTTGTTGCTGATGCAAAGCTGGGAGTACTGACTGACAGATCTGAAGGCTGTGCTATCAGTCAGCAAGGCCTGGACAGACTGGAATGTTTTTCAGGGAGGAACCTGATGAGATTTAACAAGACAAAGTATAGAGCCTTGCACCTGAGGAGGAATAATTGTATGCATCAGTACAGATTAGGGGATGAGCTGCTGGAGAGAAGTTCTGCATAAAATGACCTGGGTGTTCTGGTAGACAACAGGTTGGCCATGAGCCATCAGTTTGCCCCTATGACCAAAAAGACCTATGGTAGCTTGGAGTAATTGAAAAAGAGAATGGCCAGCAGGTCAAGAGAGATGACCTTTCCCCTTTGTTCTACCCTGGTGAGGCCACATCCAGAATACTGTGTCCAGTTCTGGACCAGTCAACAAAAAAAAACAAACATGGATGTCCTAGAAGGAGTCATATGGAGGGCCACAAAAATAATGAAAGGCCTGGAGCACTTCCCTGATGAGGAAAGCCTGAATAACCTGGGTGTGTACAACCTTGGGAAAAAGAAGACTGAGAGGGGCTCTGATTAATGTTTATAAATCAGGCAAAATCAGACACCTTCGCATGACCCTCTTCCATCATATATGTGTATTTCTTGATAAAATTCCTCTCTTCAAGTAAGTGTTGATTCTTTTGAATCATCAGAGACCTATTGCAAATCATCCTCTTTATGTACCTGAGCTAGTGTATGATAAATCTATTTGCAACATCAATAATATTTAAAATCACACCCTCACATATCTGAACATTTTTGAAGGTAGAAGTAAAGTCAAGACATTACTCAATGGTCTTTTAAACCCTACCTTAAAAAGATCAGGGTAAGAAAGAATAGCTAAAGTAAAATGTACTTGTATACATGTATAGATATCCAATATATATAATGTTGTTCTCCACAGAACAACATTGCAAACATATATATATATGTTGTTATATATATTGTCCTAATATAATACTTTTGTGCAGATGAAACTCAGAGCAGAGGTGTCATCAGACTAAAGTTTCATTTTGACATGTAAGACAAAATATCAGCAAAAAAGGAGACCAGAAGACATCTAGGACCCAGGGAAAAAAAATAATAAAATTGATGGGGAAAAAGAATAATAGTAAGATAAAATCTGCTTTGAACACTATAGATTCTTCACCTGAAAGAAAGTGTACAACTGAGAACAAGTAAATAGATGGATTGCTAATTGTAAAAAATAATGGAGAAGTTATAATTTAAGTCCCACTGCAAGTTCACTCCTGCTTTTATAGGAAATGTATTTTTGTATGGGAGACTGGATCTCACATGGACCTAACTGTATTTTAGCATCTCCAATAGAAGTTGAATTAAATGATTGATCTCCCCTAACTGACAAAGAATTGGCAATTTCAGTCCATGTGATAGAAAAATGGCAGGTTTTCCCTCCTTCTGCTATCTACAGATAAGTCATTGCAAAAGACATTTATCTATTAAATATTCACAGACAGATTTTCAGTGGACGTATGCCAGTTTAAGATAGTCAGGGCTCTGACTCTATAACTTTTAACTTCGTATAGTTTGTTTTTAGTTCACTTTTTTCTTACTCTTTTTGTTTTCTTTCTTTATCCATCCTTGTTCTTTCATTCTTTCTTTCATTCTTTCTTTTTTGTTGTTGTTGTTGTTCTTATTCTTCTTCTTTTTTTTTTTTTTTAATTCCTGGAGTGGAAATAAGAAATCATATTTTTTTTTTTTTTATTAATAAAAAAGAAAAAAGAAAGGGGAAAAGTACCAGAAGAACAGGATTCATCTTTATGAAAGAAAATACTGTAGATATTTTGCCAAAAAGGACACATAGTGAAAATAGATTAGTTCATTTGAGCAGTATGTGGAAAATATATATTTCCTGAAGCAGGTGGTACGAATGAAGAGCATAGGAAGAAAAATGTGTTGCGTAGAAAGTATTCTTCAAAATGTGATTTCTCTCATCAAGTGAGGAGGCAGCAAACATTGCAACACTGAAAGCTGCTTTGTTTCCTAGCAGGATCTCCTTGAGATTCTTCATTTATTTAGTTATAAACACATATCTTCTGGCTAGAAATGTTTTCTAATTTTTTATCCTTTAAATGAAAATGTGGATAGAAAGATAAATGGTATATTAGTTACTGAGAGGAAATAAAATGAACACCAAAGAAGATCTGGGTTAAAAATGGTGTATAATTATGTATCAGAAAATAAATAGAATATTGCATTTTTTGAAGAACATCTTCTATTGAACAGCAAATATTTCTTTATTTTGGTCTTTGTCTTTCTCATCCACTGTGTATAAGAAGAGTTATGTAGGAACAGCCTTAATTTAGCAAGAAAAGGTGACAATATTTCTCTAATCAATATCTGATTAGCCAGAACATAAGAATCTAGGGGAGCAGACAGTCTGTAACTGTGTACTGAATTAGCAAGTAAACATATGTTGGCTTCGTTTTTTTTAGAAGTAAAAAACTGAGATATTTTGGAGAAAAAAAGAAGAACTATTTATAGTCCAAATCAAGTCTTGATTACCATCTCTTGTAACATTCAATTGAAAAGCCTGACCAGATTCTTTATTTATCATCCTTCCAATCATGCAAATTGTACTTTACTGGACATTTCCCAGATTTTAAAATATTAGTATTTATTTTTGACTGCTCTTGTCAAATCAAGACACCAAGTTAATATTTTCAATATTTTATTTAAATAAAAAAAGGAAAAGAAAACAAAGAATTAATGTTTCTGCAGTTTTTCCTTCCTTCCATGGTCCCAATAATTTCTAGTATTCTTAGGATTTGTGTAATCCAACAAGAAGGAAATTGCATTGAGGGAGATCATGCTGCCCCTTCCACTACAAGTAAGACCCTTCACTTCACTAAATATTGACAAACTGGAGATCTGCCTTGTCATGGTTTTATGATTTTTGTTATTGATATTCCACATCATAACATCATGTAGTGCAGTAGGAATTAAAGAGTTAATGCTTTATCTCCATGAATCATTGATAGATCTGTGTTCATCTGTCTCAAAAGAGAAGAACTACGTACCCCAGAGGACTTTGCGTTGCTTTGCGTTTTTTTCCATTTTCTGCTCAAAGGGAAAGACAAAAACTGTTCACTTGTCACAAGACAGAGGCTCTTCACTTTTCGGATCAGCGCAGCAGTGGGTGCTCTCTAGCCACCTCACCTTCATTTAGAGTAAGGCCTTTGGTCTTCAGACACTCTTTCTCTCTCATTTTATTTGATTTATTAACTTCCATTCTAAGTATATTGTATTATATTGTGTTATTTTTCATTCTGATATCTTATTTAGTAAATTAGCTTTCCTCCTCAGATTGTTTCCACTGTTCTGATTTTAGGCCCATCTGCCTTTTCCCTTTCCCACTTCCCCTTTCCTGGGGTGTGTGTCCATGGGTCCCCCACCCCAGTTGTCATGGAACTGGGCTGAACCAGCTCATAAACTGTTGACATGCCTTAAGGTGGCTGAACATCTACTTACAATGTTTGTAATGTGATAAGGTTAGTCCAGCAGTTACTGTACTTCTGAGAACTGAAGAGACCTAGGTAAAGTTAAGACACTCAAGGAAAGGTGAGCAAAATCAGTATGTCATGAGAAAAGGATGGTTTAGCTAACATCCTTTAATAGTTCATTTGAGAAAAAAAATAAAGAGAAAGCATGTCCTAGTGGTTCCTGCAATCATTTCAGTGGGAAAAGGATTATAGTTTTCATTCACTTACTAATAGGTTTTATTCCACTGACTATTTTAGGTAAAATTCAAGTTTCTTTCTTTCAGGGCTTAGGGATTTTGAATTATTAGATGCACGTGCTAACCACTGGGAAACTGTTGTCATAGCGTGATTGGTTTTTGTAATATATACTCCCTCACTCCATTTAAATTACTGTTTTGTTTTTTTTTCTTCATATTGCACTAAATACTTCCATATTAGACTTAATGAGGTAGCTTACTTTTGAGTAGTTAAAATTTCAGAAAATTTTGAACTTCTCACATACTGACATATGAAAATATTTTCTACAGAGATAAATTTTAGAACCAGTACTCTTCAACACCTTCATCAGTGACCTGGACAGCAGGATTGAGTGCATCCTCATTACGTTTGCTGATGACACCAGGATGAGGGTGCAATTGATACTACAGAAGGAAGAGATGCCATCCAAATGGACACTGGCAAGTCTGGAAGGTCAGGAGAACGTAATGAGGTTGAACAAGGCCAACTACAAGGTGCTGAACTAGCATTTCTAGCAGAGACATGCACAGATGGGGGAAAGAACCTGTAGAGAGTAGCCCTTCTGAGAACAACTAGGATCTTCTGGTAGGTGAAAGACTTAGCACAAGACAACACTGTACATTTGCAGCATGGAAAGCCTTCTGTATCCTCAGCTGCTACAGAAGAGTGAGGGCAGCAGGGAGAAGGAGGTGATTGTCCCCCTCTGCTCTGCCCTCATAAGGCCTCATCTGGACAGCATGAAGAGCACAATGATGTTTTGATTGTTACTGAGTGGGAGAGTGCACCTGAAAGTGGGACCAGATCACCCAGTGGAGAAGAGAGGCTGTCTTTACAGCAGAGTATCAGAGGGTGGGGCATCAACAGGACAGCTGGCCTGAGTTAGTCAAGTAATTATTCCTTACCATACGACACCATGCAGAAGATCACGAAGCTGTGAGGTTCTGGCTTAGGGCCAGCCTGCTTAGAGATTATCTGCGTATCAATTGGCTCATGATGAGACAATGAGTTACTGGCTGTATTTTGGTCAGTCAGCAGTTGTATTGCTAGTTGTACATCAGTTGTTAGGAAGTAAGTAATTGTATTGTGGATATCTACATATATTATTGTCATCGCCCTTTTATTTATTTTCTCTTTCTCTCTTAGTAAATAGCTTTTATCTCAACATGTGAGTTCTATTTGGAGTTCAGCTTTCTTCCTCATCCAATTTTAGTGAGAGTGAGGTGTTTCACCGTCTGTCAAGTTAAAACACAACACCTACAAAGAAATATCAAACGAGACAGGCTTATTTATTCTGGAAATGAGCAGGCTCCAGAGAGACCTCATTCTAGTACTTGAAGTGAGCTTGTAAATAGGAAGAATGACTTTTTACATGAACAGATAGTGATACAACATGGATGAATGCTTTTAAACTGAAAAAAAGGGGGAGATCTAGGATAGATGTTTTTTTCTCAGAGAGTGGTGAGGCAGTGGAATGAACTGTCCCAGGAAGCTGTGGCTGCGCCATTCCTGAAGGGAGATCAGACACTTGACCATGAAGTGGAGACCTTAAAGGAGAGGCCGGATAAGGCAACCTGAACTATCTGTGGTGTCACTGTTCATTGCAGGGGAGTTGGATTAGACTGTCTTCAGAGAACCCTTCCATCTCCAAGGACTCTATGATTCTAAGATGCACAGAATTAAAACTTCATTACCAAAGAAATTTGTATGTCTGAAAGTTAAAAACTTGCATATTTTAAGGAAGTTTATGACTACACAGCTGTTGGACATGGATTTTAAGAATGAAAATGATGCATTTATTGGTCCTACGTTCTGTTAAATTTATAATCAGTGACACTATTTTGAGGATTTTAATTAAAATGATTGAGATTTTTTGTGACATCTACAGAAACTAGAAACAACTACAGTAGTTTCTAATCACTTTGCCATCTTTTGTTTCAATAAATACATACAGGGAAGTGGCTAAATAAGGAAGATATGTTGATAGAAGTTTTTAGGTTTTGTGTATACTTCCATTAACTTCTCCTCATTTAAACATGAATAATGCATTCCTATCTAAAAGTCAACCAAATATAACTGATAAACAGTTAGAAGATACAGCACCAGAAAGCACTACAAGTGAAAGCAAAATGTTTTGAAAAAGTATGATCTTCCAATAATAAAAAATCTCTTTTCTGTTATGTGTAGGTCTGGATGCTTCTTCACATTAACTGCTAGAAATCTTTCCTGCATTAAAATGTCAGAAAGTGGAACTGTATGCAGAATTAGAAACCAGGTCGGTGGGAATAGAAGCTGCTTGGGTGTGGCTATGCATTCCAAATCCACTCTTCAGTCATAACTTTTACTTCACTATTTTTAAAGGTTGTTTATATTCACACTTCTTTTTTAATTGGAACTTGACGAGATTGAGCATACTTTATAATGCCGTCACTTTCCAGAATATCACTCACAGTTTCTGTTTCTAACATTTACAAAATTTAATGACTTTCTTCCAATAAAAAATATAGACATCTGTGGTGTTTTCTTCTTTTTTTATTTTTTAATTTTTTTATCTATTTATTAAATAGATACAAGAAATTTAAAATATTTAAAGCCAGAAGGGTGGAACATCCTGCTTTGTAGTTTACCACTAAAAAGGAGAAAAGATAAAAACAACAACAGGTGTAGACACCTCCCCACAGCTAGCCTAAGATTTCTGCAAAACAGAATGTTCTGTATTTTTCCTCTGTAAATGAAAATGCAGAGACAAATTCAGCAGGGTAGAGCAAACCAGATCTTTTTCTTTTTCCCCAGTGAAAGTGAATTTATTCAGAAGTTCATTTCAATGGGTAGACCATTTGTTTGTTCAGAGGGTAACTGAAATTTCTGGTGCATCTAGGTCCCTAGAATTTTGAGGGTGTTGATGATTTAGCTCTGAGACAAAATAAATAAATAAATATTATTCTAAAATTATTGTTTAGTAACTCATTTGAGATGACATTACACTGTCTTTGATGATGAAATAGAAGAGTGATCCTATAGGGAAAGTTTTGTGATCTTCTAAATCTTTGTGGGTTTTAATGAATTTAATAATTTTAATGAAAGCAAAGCAATAACACTGTAACAAATTGAGAGCTTTGTTTTCCTTACAGGAAGTTCCCTTTACTCACACAAGTTGTTCAGTAAAATCCAGAGGGAAGCCACCATTTTTTGAGAAATCGGGAAAATAATATATTCTGAATAAGTATTTCAAAATATGTTTCCATGGTGTTGGACTTCAAGGTATTTATTTTTATTCATATTGATTGTGGAATCTGACCTTCTAGGTCAACTTCAATTCAAAAAAAATCCCCATGTTCATCATTGGTCATCTTTGTATATGTTGGAAATATGACAGAAATATGAGGCAACATCCGTCCTTCTATGAGTGCTGATCAGGTTTGTGACCACCTGAGAAACCTGAACATCCATAAGTCCCAAAGTCCTTAGGGAACTGGCTGATGTAGGCCACTGTCAACTCAATATTTGAAAAGTCATGGTGGACAGGTGAAGTCACTGGTGACTGGAAAAAAATGGCAACATCACAACCATTTTTAAGAAGGGTAAAAAGCATGACCTCAGGATTCAGTAACCTATTAGTCTCAATTCTGTGCCAGGAAAGACTGTGAAGCAGATACTCCTGGAAAGTTTACTAAGGCACATGGAGGTGGATACAGGAAAACCAGCATGGATTCACCAAGGGGAAATTCTGCTTAAACAAACTTGTGACTTTTTATGATGGTATAACTGCAGGAACAAGGGAAGAGCCACTGATGTTGCCTACCTGGACTTCAGTAAAGCCTTTGAAATGGTATCCCACAAAATCATTCTCTGCAGATTGGAAATATATGGATTTGATGGGTGGGCAGTTTGACGGATGAAGATCTGGTTGCAGGATCTTATCCAAAGAGTGGCTGTCAATGGCTCAATGACAGATTGGTGACCACTGTTGAGTGGTGTCCCACAGGGGACAGTGCTGGGGCCAGTACTCATTAGTATTTTCATCATGACATTGACGCTGTGGTCTAGTGTACCCTCACCAAGTTTGCAGATGGCATCAAGCTGTGGGGTGCAGTTGACTTGCCTGAGGAGTGGAATACCATCTAGATGGACCTAGACAGGCTGAAAAGTGGGCCCAGAAGAACCTCATGGTGTTCAACAAATCCAAGTGCAAAGTCTGGAATCTAGGTCAAGGCAACCTCCCCTGTGAGAACAAACTGAGTGATTAAAGGATTGAGCACAGACTTGCTGAATATGATCTGGGGAAACTGGTGGATGGGAAACTGGTCATGAGTCAGTAATGTGCCCTCACAGTCCAGAAAGCCAACCATATCCTAGGCTGATTCAAAAGAAGCGTGGTCAGCAGGGCAAAAAATATGATCCTGCCTCTCTGCTCTGCTCTGGTGGGGTCCCACCTTGAGTATGTAGATGTGGAGTCCTCTGAACAAAAGAGATATGGGCCTGTTGGAGAGGGTGTCCAGAGGAATGCCACAAAGATTATCTAGGGGATAAATATATTTCTCCTACAAGGACAGGCTGAGAGAGCTGGTGCTGTTCAGAGAAGAGAAAGCTTCCAGGTGACCTGAGCCTTTCAGTGTCTTACATAAAAGAAGGGGACAAACTCTTCAACAAGGTCTGCTGTGACAGGACAAGCAGAAATGATTTCAGTCATAAAGAGGGTAGATTTACGTCGGGCACAAGGAAAAAGTCTTTTACAGTGAGGATGGTGAGGAACTGGAACAGGTTGCTGAGAGACATTCTCTCTGGAGAATGTCCAGAGAGAATATCTCTCTCTGGAGACGTGGAGACGTTCCAGGCCAGGCTGGACCAGGCTTTGAGCACTGTGATCTTGCTAGTGATGTTCATTGCAGGGGAGTTGGGCTAAGATGACCTTTAGTAGTCCCTTCCAACTCTAAAGATTCTATGAAGTGTTTGATAGAACGACCAACATTATTTCTAAGAAAACTCAAAATTGAGTTATCTGGGCTCGTGCTGTAGGAGATTTTGTTATTCTCTGATTGCAATCCGTACTTCTGGTATAAAAGTATTGTAAGTGTAAAGGAGCTCATTTTCCAATTTGAATTTTCCTCTATGAGAAGAGTAATAATGAAGTGTAATTCCATCTTTTTTGACCTCACCTACAAGAATAGAAAGCATGTGATCCAAGTGCTCTAAATGCTGATTTGCTGTCATGACATTTCCCTGCAACACTGAGTGGCTAATTCACATTCTCTGTCTCTTAATTCTTCTTCTGGGAATTGAAAAAAACTGGCATTTCCCCAATAAATGTAATATGAGGTACTGAAGTAATTGAATTGTAGAAATATCCATTGTACTGCATATTGAGAATGTCTTTTTTTAAACCTCACTTTCTGCAGTATACAAATCCAATCAATCAAAAACATATCAGCCTCGTATTTCAAAAGTATCACATAATAATTTCAGAACAATATTACCTACTCAGTCTGTATTAGACCTCACATTTCTCACAACTTTACTCTTTTTATATACATACAAATATATTTAAAACTGTCTTTTTACCCAATTGCCCTTTCTACAATGTCTTTCACTGTTCAGATGCATTTTTTATTTTTCCTTTTTTAATTTTGTATTCAAGGAACATAAAGTGTTTGTGCTCTTCTCTGTGCTGAATTATAATAGCCAGTTTTGAGATTAGTGCTTTCTTCAGTGTCATCCACTTCATGACAATCTGATGCAATAAACCTAAGAGAATAGATTGACTGAGCAACAGTATTCCTGAATACACAATATAACGTTTGTTATAAAAATTGGACAATGATATAATGAAAGATGTTGGAACTCCTTTGATCTGCTGACATTCTAAAGTACAACAGCACAACACAGCTCACCTTTTAATTATTCAGATTTTAATAGTACAAACAGACTACAAATTGAAAGAAGCAGGAAGAACTAAGGAAGCAGCCTAGCTAAGAGGATCTGTAGTGCAGAAAGTAAAAGGGAGACATTACTGTCCTAAAATTGAGAAGACACAATCGCTTATTTACTTGTTTTTTATCTCTAATCAGAAAAGGACTAGTGCTTGTACAGCTTAAAACTACAGAGTATGATTTTGTTGGTTTATTTCAATACATTATGAAATTTTTGCTTGAACAATTTCCCTGTTTCAATCACAGATATTAAAAACAACTATTAATAAACTTTTAATTTCTGCAGAATTAAAACTGCTTTTGATAGAGTTATGTTTCCATTTGGTATGTTTCTTAATTTAGTAATTTAGACATACCCTTGAAAAATATTAAGGACCTTCTTGACTGAATATTAAATAACAAGCATAGTTTCCATGGTGGAACTGTCTGCTCCATGTCATGATCACGGTTATGTGGAATGTGGTCATGAGATGGTATTTAAAACCTGCCTTTGGGTATAACTATGAAAGGATGAAGAGGCTATCTGTCTCTCCGTTATTTCTTACACCTCCTATCCTTTCAACTCCAGAAGAAAACACTGGGAACCATACAAAATTAAATCTTCTCAACCCTGTGTGATCCTCTGTCAGAGTTTTTGGATCATATTCCTTGTAGTCTGGTGAGTTTTCTAGCATTCATCTGAAGTTATGCTTCAATGTGTATTCCTCCTATATACAGGAGAGTTCATAACAATTAGTTGAATCATTTATAAGGTATCTGACCAGGACAAAGTTGTGATAGGTTTTTATGTGGTAGCTATATTAAAGGCAACGAAGCTGATATGAAGTGAGGCATGTTTATAGGTAATATGCTTCAGACTCCTTTCTGTAGGGTCTGAATGTTCAGTCAGTATGTGTTTAAACAGAGGTTGATATAGCTAGATCTGAGTTTCTGGTCTTTGTTTCCAGTTCTCTGTATGATTTGGAAAGGCAACTAGACTAGAAGAAGGCATCAGAAATGGGAAAGAATGTATGCATCCATAATAGAAGCCCGTCCTCAAGTCAGGTGTCCTTGTAAATGTCTGTTCTCTGTTCTTCAGAGGGAGTTTATGTTTTCAGGTATTTCATGGCTTCCCTTCTGCAAAGGGGATAATGGCAGCAGAATTAGGGTGTTGTATTCACAAAGAAAGGTCAACGTATGCCTTTATAAACTTTGAAAACACCCTTCTTTACACCTTCTGCTGATCACATCTGTTGAAAGAACCAATCAATTGGACGTAAACATTTCATGTTCAGCAGTGTATAGTAATGCAGGACAGTGTATAATGAAACACTCCAAAATAAAGAGTGTACAAAAGTACATCCCTATTAAAAGCATGGATTTATTGACCTATCGATGTGTTTAAAAGGTCTCTGTTCTGAAAGTAAGCTATATGTAAATAAGAACAAATGAAAGCAAAGGACAAATTCACAGGAAGAACTGAAACTATGTGAATCATTCAGGCTTTTCATAGCTGGACTTAAATCATTATTAACCTATACTCCTAAATTCTTTTTGTAAGGTAAAAGAAAAAAGAGCTGTTAAAGCTTATTTCTACAAAACCATTTTTTACTGAATTTAAAGACTCTCTTAAAATTCCTTATTGACTTGTTTTTAAATCATAAACATTCTGAAGGACAGAATTAAAATAGTTTATGTCAGCTATTTTTAATTGCTTACGAAATAAGGAACAATGTATCATGAATATTTAAAATGAATATTAAACAGAGCTGTACTCATTTCTTAAAAAATACAAACAAATAAACAAACAAAGAAAAAGCACAATGCAACAATATTTTATTTTATTTTATTTTATTTTATTTTATTTTATTTTATTTTATTTTATTTTATTTTATTTTATTTCTTCAAGTCCATAAATTCTTTCTTTTCTTACAATGTAGATGGGATACTTTCCTATCCACTCTGTGGAGATAAAAATAGTGTTAGAGGTGTCCTGATTTCTGTATCTATAACCAGGAAAAAATAATTAAGAATATATATGCATATGTACATACTTCTACATCTATGTATATTTTAAATCTAGTGTTAACTCTTCTCCAAGGCACATAGCCTCATGATATCTTGAGAAGCAAAAAATTCAGAAAAGGATTAGGATCCTGAGAAATGGCAAATCTCCCAGTTTTTATAGGTCTGTCTTACTTGGAATTTCACCCTATTCTACCATTCACAGTACCCAAAAGTAGTCAGTGAAAGAAAAACATATTCAACCCTGAGCTGTTACATATTAGAATTTTCACTCTTAATTTAAGTGAAGATGCAGATCTTCAGGTTTGTGCAATAGAAGCTTAATTGCATGTAGTTTTTTCCCATCTTTTCTGTAGTCCTTGGAGAGGGGAAGACACTAAGAGGCACCAGTATCTTAAATCATGGATACGAGATTTATCAGATCTCATCAAACAGAACCATGAGATGCTGTATATCCAAAAGGACAGAGCAAAGTTAAATAAAATGGAGCTTCAAGGTGGTGGGAATACAGATCCTACAACAGATTTTCACATGCAACCTTTATTTTGATGCTGTCTTAAACTGAAATAAAAGGAAGCTCAGACAGCTACATGTATTTGCAAATCAAAGTAAGATGCTTCATTGCATGAGGAATTACTATCTGATGTGATTAAGAACAAATGCATCTTAAAGACACAAAGTTATACATTTAAACAGTTACTGTTTTCTTACTTCTTCTGCTGAAGCATCAGATAGAGACTAATATCACATATGGGATCCTGGATAGTAAGGATCAATTTTGTGATCTAGAATAAGGGAGCAGTTTACATAGCTGTAACCCATGTTGAGTCACAGCATGTTATCTAACCATTAAAATGTTGTTAAAGGCCAGATGTCACCAAATGAGTGTTACTCTTCAAGCAAATGGCAGAACTATAATTTCCAGTAATAGATAAAAACAAATAAACTCTAAGTGTGAATGCTCTAGAAAGTAACCTTACATAGAACAGGAATGTTGTTTAAAATGTAAGAAGTTTTAAATTCTACCCACTGCAGATGAACAATGATTTGTTGATCAGATCCCTGTTATTTGAGAAAAGACTAACATTTCTCGAAACTCAACTTGACCATAAATATATTTGGGGAGTACCAATTTATCCTGGTGTTTCACTTATAATATCTTTCCAGTGCCTTGCTTCCACCAAATAAAATTTGCTGCACTCTCAAGTGACAAAAGACAAAGTTGTTGGATTATTTAGCTTCTCACAGTAGCCCAAGAGAAAAAAGAGAAAAAGTGAAGAGAGAATAGCAAAAGACATGACGCCAAATTATTACTAAAGTTGTACAGACTGATGTTCAAAGCACTTCAAATGGAAGGAGAAATTTCTCAAACATCGTCCTGCCTTCAGAGAGAAGCTTCTATGTAAGATTCAGAAATGTGGATTAACAGCTGAGGGGAGAAGGATAGTTCCTTTAAAGACATTTGCTTTAGACTTTAGTAGTCTTTATTTATTTATTTATCTGTTGCCATCCACCTACCTGCTCACAGTGTAAGGCATGCTTACATCAATTGTAATTATACACCATAGTCACTGGAGTTATATTACCTTTGTGAGCTATCTATAAAATAATCCTAATTTAGACAAATCCTTAACCACTGGTAATGTTGTAAGAATCAATTTTTCAGTGCTATTTCCTATTTGTGTTAAATTAAAAGTAGAAAGCTTTAAAGGCTTCTTCCCATTATAACTAGCAAAGAACCCTTGCAATTTATGAAAATAAGTATCCCTATGCTAAAACTTTCCACAAAGTTTGTTTCAGAATAAATCAGTGGGAAGATATGAACAAAAAATCACCAGGACAAACTGCCTGACCACCTTCAGGGCTAACTGTAAGTTAAAATATTTTACTGATCCAAATGCCTCTTAAACATGGACAGGCATGGGACATCAACCACCTGTCTAAGAGGATAGTTCCAGTATTTGACCACCATCAGAGTAAATATTTTTTTTCCTAATATCAAATCTGAACATCCCTTGGTGCAACTTTTTAATGTTCCTGTATGTTCTTCCTTTCATTTACGGAACCCACCATCTTCTCCTCCACTTCCCGTGCTCAGTAAGCTGCAGAAAGTAGTTAGTTGTCTCTCAGTCTCCTTTTCTCCAAACTAGAAAATCCAGTCCTTTTACCTTTTTCTTTTTTTTGTCCTCTTCTGCATACTTTAAAGGACTTTACCACCTGTTTCCCATTGAATGTTATTCTTAAGCAGAAGCTGCAGCAATGCTAAATACAGAAAGAGGATTGTCTGTTTTGACTAGCTAGTTATACTCTCTTTAATGTGCTCCAAACTGCAGTTTGCTCTTATCGGACAGAGCACATTGCTAGCTCACATTGAGCATGCTGTACAGAAGGTTAGAAGGTGGGGACGGCAGGACCAATGTCCCTCCTGCCATAAATGATAGTCAGATTCACGACCACAAATAAATAAATAAATAAATATTCTTAGATGGGTCCCAATTATGTGCATTCCAGAGTCCTGAAGAAATAGGCTGTTTTAGTTCCCAAGCCAAATAAATATTGTTTATGGTATTTGAAAAGTCATGACTCTCAGATGAAGTCCCTGCTGACTGGAGAAATGATAGTGTCATACAGATGTTTCACAGAAGCATAGAGTTACTTCAACCCACCTGCCTAGACCTGGCTGTCCAGGATTCCATCCAATATGAACTTGAATGCTTCTGGGGATGGAGCATCCACAGCTTTTCTGGACAATATTTTCTAGTACCTCATCACCCTCTGAGTAAAGAATTCTTTCATGAAATATAACTGTGAAAAGATCATTCCACATTTTGTACTGGAATGCTATAATAATGTCACCCCAGAGCTTTCTCTTCTTCCATCCAAGCAAGTCCTCTTCCCTCAACCTTTCATCTTAGTAGTGCTGCTCTTTCCATTTGGATCATCTTCATAGTGCTCCTTTGGACCCGCTCCAGCAGTTCATGTCTTTCTTCTGCTGGAGGTCTTTTTAAAAAGGCTAGAAACTATGAATTGTCAGCTTCACCTCCTGTGAAGAAGATTGTGGATCAGATCCTCCTGGAATCTGTTAAAGCATGTGGAGGAGAAGAGGTAACACAGAACAATCAGTATGTCTTCAACAAGGGCAAATCCTGCCTGACCAACTTAACAGCCTTCTATGATTGCATAACTACATGAATGGACAAGGGAGGTGTCAGTGATGTAATCTCTCTGGACTTCAGTAAGGCCTGTGACATGGTCTTCCATAACATCCTTCTCTACAAATTGGGAAGATATGGATTTGATGGACGAAAAACTAGTTGTGATACTGTACCCAGAGAATGGTTGGTCAATGGCTGAAAGTCTGGATGGAGATCAATAACAAGAAATGTCCTTCAGGGGTCAGTGTTGGGACCAATATTCTTTAACATCTTACTTGATGACTGTCAACGGTTTACCGGGCTGGATCGGCCCGGTTCCGTGACGATTGGTGTGGGGGACCCGCAGACCCACGCCCCAGGAAAGGGGAAGGGGGAAAGGGAAAAGGGAAAAGGGAGATGGCCCTAGAAAAAAAACAGCGGCAACGATCTGAGGAGGAAAGCTAATTTACTAAATAAGATATCAGAAAGCAAAATAACACAATATAATACAATATAATTGGAATTGAAGCTAATAAATCAAATAAAATGAGCAAGAGAGAGAGTGTCCGATAAACCGAAGGCCTTACGCTAACGCTGAAGGCGATACGGCAGCGAGCACCCACTGCTGAGTCGATCCCGAAGGAAAGAGAGTGTCCCGTGACCGCAGAGGGTTTTTATCTTTTCCCTCTGAGCGGAAAATACGTAAAAATGCAAAGCATCGCAAAGTCCTTTGGGGAATGTAGTTCTTCTCTTCTGAGACAGGTATACCCGGAAATATCAATGATCTATGGAGCTGGAGTATTAACTCTTTAACTCTTAATGCACTACATGTTGTTATGATGTGGAATACCAATACCAGAAATCATAAAACCATGACAATGACATTGTCAAGTGCACCTTCAGCAAGTCTACAGAAGACACTGAGCTGGTTAACATAGTTGGCCTAAAGGATGGGACACTGCTCAGAGAGGGCTAGGCAGGCTTGAGTGGTGGGCCCATTACAACATCATGAAAATCACCAAAGCCAATTGCACTTGTGTTGAGGCAACTCCCCCTATCATTTCAAGCTGGGAGAAGAAAGGATAGAACACAGATCTAGGTTTAGGGGTGTGGTGAATGGTAACCTGGATATGAGCCAGCATTTTGACTCCACAGCCCAGAATGCCAACTCTAGGCTGCTTAAAAAGAAGTAAGACCAGCAGGGCAAGGGAGGGGATCCTGTCTCTGATCTGTGCTGTTGAGACCCCTCCTGCATTATTGTGTCCAGATGTGGAGTGTTCAGTACAAGAGAGACACAGATCTATCAGAGTGCATCTAGAAGAGGACCATAGAAAACAATCCAAGGGTCAGAACACCTCTCATATGATGACTGGCTGAGGGACCTGAGACTTTTCAGACTGGAGAAGAGAAGGCTTCAAGGTCACCTGTTATCAATCATTTCAGTATCTAAAGGAACCTACAGGAAAAGTATCCACAGGAAAGAAGGGGACAGACTGTTTAGTCTGTCCTGCCTATGTGTTGTGAAAGGATAAGGGGAAATGGTTTAAAACTTAAAGAGATTGAAGAGGTGAAACATCTACAAGAACTGATTGAGAACACTGCAAAATTCTCTAAATAAAGGATATCAGAAAGAAAGGGACCAAGTTTTAGAAGGATCTGTCATGATATGGCAAGTGGAAATGGTTTTATACTAAAAGAGAGGAGATTTAGATTAGTTATAAGGAAAATGTTTATTACAACAAGTATAATAAAAAACTAGAACAGAATCCAAGATGTGGATGTCCCATTAGAGACCTTCAAGGCCAGGCTGAACAGAGCTCTGAGCAACCTGATCTAGCTGTAGGTGTCTCTATTCATTTCAAAGGAGTTGTTCTAGATGCCCTTTAAAGGTCCCTTTCAACTTAAAAAATTCTATGATTCTAGACAAGTACAATTTTAGTAAGCAAGACATCACTACCAAATCTATGTTTACGTGATAGAAAAGAATGGCTCTGATTTTGCCTTTTCTAAGAATTTGTATTGTAAAAAAAATAATTAAAAATAATAATTTTGAAAAAGCATTCAAGTGGGAATAGATCAAACATGATACACACTTTAAAAAGCTGCTTCAAAATGTATTTACCTGGAAGAACAGCTGTTCTGGACTCCTGAGTAAATAATTAGATGTTTTAAAGTAACTGCACATATACATATTTACCTGACCGAGTGTAACAAACATAGCCAATATTTTTTATCTTGCTTGGAATACCTAAAAATTATTTCTGCAGTGACATGAGGCAATATGGTCCTCATCATTTTGTAAACTTGTCTTGAGGGACACCCTTTAAATCTAAGGTAGAAAATATGTTGTTGTTATTGTTGTTTGCATTTCTCATGAAGAAGGGAAGAAAAGAAAAAGAAAAAATGGTACAAAAATGAAAAAAAAACTAACCAACCACTAAACAACATTTTAAATGACAATTTATTAAAACAGAAAGTTTTCCAAAGACAGGATTATCTTTCATGTCTCTTCCTCTAAATGTGAGATAATGCGGAATTGTGAGAAATTTTGAGTTCTCAGAACGTTCTGGTTTTACATTCTCAAAATAAGATTCTCATCTTAACTGACATGCATTTTTTGTTATGTATAGATATTCTTTCCGTTTAAATTTTTGCACTGTTTTTCACAGAGGATTGTGGGAAGGCGGAGTAAGAAAATAGAATGGAAAGTCTTTGAATAACTTTGAATAGTTCCAGTGGGATTGACCTACTCAAATTTTGCTCAGCTCCCCTTTTGCCTCAGCTGCAAAGGCAAAACCATACAAATCCATCTATATGTGACATGAATGAGCACTGCCCACACAGCAGCAGGAGCAGCTAAAAATCCTCTCGAAGTCTGCTGATTTTCATTAATAGCTGGTTTCTGTAGGAGACAGAGCTAGAAAATGTGTTTTATGAACATGCCACCTTTACTCTGAGGATTGCAGTGAAAAACAGAAGCGAAGCAAATCTGTGTTATGCAAGCAAGCAAAACAGGACACACTAGATATCAGACCTATATTTCCTCTTATGAAAAAATGAAAACAATAGTGCATTTCAAAGCAGCTAA
Source organism: Oreortyx pictus (assembly GCA_036925125.1). Lineage (NCBI taxonomy): Eukaryota > Metazoa > Chordata > Aves > Galliformes > Odontophoridae > Oreortyx > Oreortyx pictus. The sequence goes on from JAUPFR010000004.1 coordinate 23,508,973, forward strand.
TAGTAGTTTTGTCTAGTTCGTTTTTTTACTTATTTCACTCTCACAATTTTTTATTTCTTACTTGAAAATCAGCCTTTCTGAAAAATAAATGAACTCCCCACTCTAAATACTAGGGGAAAGTCCTCCTAAATTAGCAGTGTTAGAGTGGGTAACCTAAGGAATGGAAAGGGACTTCCTCTAATAATAACCCTTACTTTCCACCACCCGTAAAATATAGATAAATTATTACGATTCCCAAGATTAATTGCCATTGTCTACAATGTAGATATCACCTTATGATCAGTGGGCAATTCTAGAATGTGACTCATAATATTCAAAGTAGACAACTAAAAGAAAACAGATAAATTGTGACCTGGAGGAGGCTATTGTTCACTAAATATAAAACAGTGAATTTCTCAGGTATAGATTTCCAAGCTGCTGATGTCTACGTTAGCTACAAGAATCCCAGTTTCTTTCTCAGGTTGTGAAGAAACAGACCCAACAGTTGCAACTCTACATTAGACTTCTGTCTTTCATGCTAAAGATGAATTTAGTCTAAAAAAGAAGTCATAGCAAAACCTAGCAAGCAGACACCTTTGCATTTTACAGGTATGCATATTGCTCTAGAGCAGGTTATATGAAGAGAGAAAATTCTTTGTTTTCACGGAAAAGTATTGAGTTGTTAAATATGAAAAAATGACAGATTCAAGGCAGTAGTTTCAAACACATCTGAAAGACTGTAACAAAGTTATCTGAATGTCTCTCAGAAGCATAAATAGAGGATGTTATTGCTGTATGCGACTTCTTTATTGCTTGAGCATGAAGTGAAGTTTAAGTGATGCATATGTAAATTATTTTTAGAAGAGATTTTTGAAATTTCTATTTTAACAAAGGATGGTGTGAAGCAATCTTTTTCTATATATAAATTAACCGTGGGTTGAAAGATGGTCTTCTGTATTGGAAAACCTTCATGAAAAATTAAGCATAAAAGCAATTTCAGGGCCTTGCACCTGGGTTGCAGTAACACCCACTATCAGATCAGGCTGAAGGATGAAAAGGTTGAGCCAAAAAGAATTTGGAATATATTTAATTATAAGCCAAACCTGAGCCAACAATATGCCATCACAGCCCTGAAAGCCAACCATATCCTGGGTTGCATCAATAGAAACATGTCCAGATAGGTGAGGGAGGTGATTCTGTCCCTTTGCCCTGTGCTGTGAGATCTCACAGAATCAGAATCACAGGAAATGACCTACTAGATCATCTTGTCCAATCGTCCACACATTACCATTATTACCACAAGCTCCTAAACCATTTCTTGTAGCTCCTCATCCAGACAACCCTTGAACACAGCCAGGGACAGCAACTCCCTGACCTTCCTGGGCAGGCCATTCCAGTGCCTGACCACTCTCTGAGAGAAAAGGTTTTTCCTTATGTCCAATCTAAACCTTCTCTGGTACAACTGGTGACCATTTCTTCAGGTCCTGTTTGCTGCCTAGGAGAAGAGGCCAAACTCCTCCTCATCACAACCTCCCTTCAGGAAGTTGTAGTGTTCAGTGAGGTCTCCCCTGAGCCTCCTCTTCTCCAGACTAAACAATCCCAGCTCCCTTAGCCGCGCCTCATAAGACTTGTGCTGCATACCCCTCACCAGTTTCATTGCCCTTCTCTGAACACATTCCAGGGCTTCAATACCTTTCTTGCAGTGAGGGGGATGATCACCTCCCTGCTTCTGCTGGCCACACTATTTCTGCTGCAGGCCAGGATGCTGTTGGCCATCTTGGCCAATAGATGGTAGATAAAGTTCAGCTGAGATTTGACCAGTGCCCCCAGGTCTGTTTCCTATATACAATCTTCCAGCAACTCATCCCCAAGCCTATTGGGCAGTCTGGAGTTATTGTGGCTAAAGTGCAAGAGTCGACACTTGGCTTTGTTGAACCTCATCTCATTCACTGGAGGGCCTCCCTACCCTCAGGCAGATTGACATCAGCTCCCAACTTGATGTCATCTGCAGACTTACTGAGGGTACACTCAGCGCCCTCGTCCAGGTCATTAATAAAAATATTAAACAAGATGTCCCACTGGGGGACACCACTTGCAATGGGTGGCTAGTTAGACTTAACTCCATTAACCACTGCTCGCTGGACATAGCATTTTAGCCAGCTCCTTACTCAAAGAAAGGTATACCTGTTCAGGCCACAGGGAGACAGATTTCCCAGGAGAATACTGCAAGAGATAGCGTCAAACGCTTTGCTGAAGTTGAGATAGACCACATCAACAGCCCGTCCTACCAGACTGGTCACCCAGTCATAGATGGAGATAAGGTTGTTCAAGCACAGTGTGCCTTTCATGAAACTGTGCTGGCTGGGCCTGATCCTCCAGATGCCACGCACATGCCGTGTGATCTCACCCAAGATGATTTGCTCCATAACTTTTCCTGGTACCAAGGTTAGGCTGACAGGCCTATAGTACACAGTACTCACCTGGAGTATGTTTCCAGAAATGGAATCTTCTGAACAGGAGAAACATGGATCTGTTGGAGCTCATTCAGAGACGGGTCACAAAAGCAATCAAAGCGGTGATCAAAGTAGTTCCTCTCCTACAAGGAAGGCTGAGAGACCTGAGCCCGTTTAGTCTGGATAAAAGAAGGGTTCAGGATATCAGTCTTTCAGTATCTAAAAGAAGTCTGTAAGAAAGGAGAGAGAGTCTCTAGCAGGGTCTGTTATGATAGGACATGGGGAAATGGTTTCAAACTAAAAGATGAAATTAAGACAAAACAATAGAAAATGTTTTTATGATAAGAACAGTAAAGCACTGGAACAGTTTGCCCAGAGATGAGGATGTCTGGTCCTTGGAGACATTCAGGACCAGGCTGGACAGGGCTCTGAGTAACCCGATCTAGCTGTAGGGGCCTCTATTCATTGCACTGGAGTTGGATTAGATGATCTCTAAAGGTACTTTCCAACTCAAACAATTCTATGATTCTATGATATGCATTTGAGTCTGGTATACACAACAAAAGAGGTGCATTGGGATCTTGCTGTGGTACCAGATTCCTTTTGATCCATCCAACTGAAAAAAAAACATGGAGGCTCTTCTCAGCTGTAAGTAGGAAATACGATTGAAGAAACGTTGCTTTGGGGAAGGAAGGGTTCATCCTCACTGAATATTTCAATTCCATAATAGACTTAGGACACAGGAAATAGTTGCTGATAAGATCTTGTGTGCTATGGAGCTCATATGAAAATAATAGAATGACTGAAAGAAGTATTTCTCACTCAGTTATTTGCCTCATCATTTATATTCCATCCATTAAATAGAATGTGCTATATACATGATTTCTTAGATGTTTGTAGTAAAGGAAGGCTTGAATCACAACCTAAGACTATATGAGTGTTTTAACCTTCTAAATATTTTCTTGTTGATACGAGAAAGACCTTAACTGGGTTATTTAATTATGGGATAGGATTTGTAGCTGAGAGGGCTCTCTCATAGCCCAGAATCAGATCTGTTTGTGAAACAACTTTGAGGATATTTAAAAATATAGGCTTTTATGATTTCAGCATGTTTATATACCTAATTCTTCTTCATATGTGACCTAGAGAGCCTATGAACATCTAAGGCTTCTGACTGTATTCAGGCATTACAGCAAAAAACTGAGTATTGCCATAATGAGTGGCTCTAGTTTATGAACAACAATCCTCCCTATGTTAGTCAGCATCTGAAAAATTGAGATAGTAGCACTTCCTTGAATCCCAGGACTGGTGAAAATATATTAAGAAGTTACAGTTTCAGTCTGATTAAGATGTTATGCAGTAAGGTCTCATTTTATTTACCTTGGTTTAAACAAAGAATAAATTATTGCTCCCTTAGCTTGTTTAAGATTTCTCACAGGAGAATAGGTTTGGGATTTCTAATATTAATTAACTACTTTTTTTTTTATTGTTTGTTTGTTTATTTAAGGATTGTAGTGCAAATGTTGATCTTCTGGCGGGAATGCAATTCTTAAAATCTTTAATTTGGTGTAAAAGAATAATCACATTAATAGCTTATTGCTGTATTTGTTGATATATTAACATAGTATCGCAGAATCGCAGGATTACAGATACAGAATAGGACCTCAAGAGACCATCAAGTCCAACCTTGTTACTAAAGCAGGTTCCTTTCATTAAGTTGCACAGGTAGGCATCCAGATGGGTCTTGAATATCTCCAGAGAAGGATGCTCCACAAAAGTTCCTGGGCAATCTGTTCCAGTGCTCCATCACCCTCACCAAAGAAAAGTTCTTCCTCATGTAAGTATGGAACTTCATACGTTTGAGTTTTTGGCCCGTTCTCCTTGTCCTATCACTACACACCACTGAGAAGAGCCTGATCTCATCCATTTGTCTCCGACCTTCCTTTAGATAGTTGTAAATATTAATCAGAGTCCTCCTCAGTTTCCTTTTCACCAGGCTGAACGGACCCACGTTACTCAGCTTTTGCTCATATGGGAGATGCCGCAGGTCCTTTATAACCTTTCACAGATTCATAGATTCATAGAAACATTAGGTTGGAAAGGACCTACAAGATCATCTAGTCCAACCATCCTCCCACAACCATCCCTACCCACCAAGCTACTAAATCAAATCCCTTAGCACCTCATCTAAACGCTTCTTGAACAGCACTAGGGACGGTGCCTCAACCACCTCCCTAGACAGGCCATTCCAGTGCCTCACCACTATTTCAAAGAAAAAAAATTTTCTCAAATCGAATCTAAATCTTCCCCGGTGCAACTTGTGACCATTCCCTCTCGTCCTGCCATTAGTTATCTGGGAGAAGAGGCCGACCCTCTCCTCACCACAGCCTTCCTTCAGGAAGTGGTAGAGTGCAATGAGGTCTCCTCTGAGCCTCCTTTTCTCCAGACTAAACAATCCCAGCTCCCTTAGCTGCTCCTCATAAGACTTGTGCTCCAGACCCCTCACCAGTTTTGTTGCCTTTCTCTGAACACGCTCCAGGGCCTCAATGTCTTTCTTGTAGTGAGGGGCCCAAAACTGAACACAGTACTCAAGGGACGGCCGCACCAGAGCTGAGTACAGGGGGATGATCACCTCCGTGCTCCTGCTGGCCACACTATTCCTAATACAGACCAGGATGCGATTGGCCTTCTTGGCCACCTGGGCACACTGCTGGCTCATGTTGAGCCAAGCATCAACCAACACCCCCAGGTTCTTTTCCTCTATATACTCCTCAAGCCATTCTACCCCAAGCCTATAGCACTGCATGGGATTATTGTGGCCAAAGTGCAGGACCCGACACTTGGCCTTATTGAACCTCATCCCATTGACCTCAGCCCAGCTGTTCAGCCTATCCAGATCCCGCTGAAGGGCCTCCCTACCCTCAGGCAGATCGACACATCCTCCCAACTTGGTGTCATCCGCAAACTCACTGAGGGTACACTCAATCCTCTCATCCAGGTCATCAATAAAGATATTAAACAAGATGGACCCCAATACCGACTCATGAGGGACACCACTTGTGATGGGACGCCAGCTGGACTTAACTCCATTAACCACTACCCGCTGGGCATGGCCCTGTAACCAATTCTCAATCCAAAGAAGAGTGAACCTGTCCGCACCACGGGCTGCCAGTTTCCCCAGGAGAATACTGTGGGAGACCGTGTCAAAGGCTTTGCTGAAGTCCAGGTAGACTACATCAACAGCCTTTCCCTCATCTACCAGTCTGGTCACCCAGTCGTAGAAGGAGATGAGGTTGGACAAGCATGACCTGCCCTTTGTGAACCCATGCTGGCTGGGTCTGATCCCCTGATTGCCATGCACGTGCCGTGTGATCTCCCTCAAGATCAACTGCTCCTTAACTTTCCCTGATACCGAGGTCAGGCTGACAGGCCTGTAGTTCCCCGGATCTTCCTTACGGCCTTTCTTGTAGATGGGAGTCACATCGGCAAGCCTCCAATCTTGTGGGACCTCTCCGGATGACCAGGAATGCTGATAGATGGCAGAAAGCGGCTTGGCAATCACCTCTGCCAGCTCACTCAGCACCCTTGGGTGGATCCCATCTGGCCCCATGGACTTGTGGCAGTTCAGATGGAGGAGCAGGTCTCTGACTGTCTCAGCTAGAATCATAGGGGGTGTATTATGCGCTTCATCCCAGACTTCCAGGTCAGGGCGAAAAGTATCCTGAAGATAACTGGCCTTTCTATTAAAGACAGATGCGAAGAAGGCATTGAGAACCTCAGCCTTTTCCTTATCCTCTATGGTTACATTCCCTGCCGCATCAAGTAAAGGAGGGAAATTCTCCTTAGTTCTTCTTTTCCTGTTAATATATTTATAAAAGGATTTTTTGCTCTCTTTTACTGCAGTAGCCAGTCTACGTTTAAGCTGGGCTTTTGCATTTCTAACTCCCTGCCTTCAAATCTTGGCAAGTTCCCTGTAGTCTCCCCAAGTAGCCTGTTCCATCTCCAGAGGACATAGACTCTCTTTTTCTCCCGGAGTCTCAACAAGAGATCCCGGTTCATCCACACTGGCCTTCTTCCCCTCCGGCTTGACTTACGGGATTCAGGGACAGCCTGCACCTGTGCCTTTAAGATTTCCATCTTGAGGAGGACACAGGCTTCCTGGACCCCTGGTGAAAGACAGAAACTGTTTTTTACTTTCTTTTGTCTCAAAGCTTGCTTTGTAAGGCCTTTTCTGGTGACAAGACTCTGACTGATAACTGCCGGTTATCCAGATGGGTGTTATGGTGCCTCATTGTCTCTGCTGATGGTTGGAATGATAAGCAGAAATAGGGGCAAATAGTCTTTTCCTGGGGGGTACGGCTTGGAGAAGCTGACCACCACAGAAAGACAATGCTCCTGCATGGCAAGGAAGGCAACATCCACTGCTGGCTTATCTGTTAGGCCAGACATGTCACACAAACCAAGAGAAAAGAAAAAAACACCTGAGAAATGGGGATAAAAGGCCTTCACTGAACCAAGGATTTTGGGAGGAGAAGAGAAGAATTCCTGGAGAAGAGCTCCCAAAGAGAAAATCTTTGAGGAGAACTCCCGAAGATAGACCCTGAGGCCTGCTTGCAGCCATCTCCCATCCCCCGCGGTGATCAGACGAGTTCCTGAGACTGCGAACCTCGTTGGACCCACGGTAGTGATTATATCTCTCTTGCTCTCTATCAAGACTCCTTGCTTCTTATCCCTTTTCTATCGCTCACCTTCCCTTCCCCATATCCCTAAGCAACTAGTAATAAACTGGTTGGGCTAACATTTGACCCGTTGTGTCTTAATCTTGCCATCGGGTATACACTTGATCAAAGAACCTCGTCTCCCTCCTTTATATTGGAGCGTGACACCCCTTTACCCCTCAGGAGCGAGTCCCAAGGGACCCTTGCAACAAACGTCCTGAACAGGTCAAAGTCTGCCCTCCAGAAGTCCAAGGTAGCAGTTTTGCTAGTCACCCTCTTGACATCACCAAGAATAACAAACTCTACCATTTCATGGTCACTCTGGCCAAGACAATCTCCAACCTTCACATCTCCTAATAGTCTTTCTCTGTTAGTGAAGAGCAGGTCTAGCTGGGCACCTCCCCTGGTAGGTTCTTGCACCAGCTGTGTCAGGAAGCTATCTTCCACACACTCCAGAAATCTCATGGACTGCTTCCTCTGTGCAGTATTATATTTCCAGCATATATCAGGGAAGTTGAAGTCCCCCATGAGAACAAGTGCTGGCCATCGTGCAACATCTATTAGTTGCTTATAGAACACCTCATCTATCTCTTCATCCTGACTAGGCGGTCTATAACAGACCCCCACCATGATGTCACCCTTACAGACCATCCCCCTGATCCTTACGCATAGACACTCCACTTGGTCATTTCCAACCTCAAGCTCTTCAAAATCAAGACACTCTTTGATATAGAGAGCTATGCCACCACCCTTTCTTCCCCATCTGTCCCTTCTGAAGAGCTTGTAGCCATCCATCCCAGCACTCCAGCCATGGGAGGGGTCCCACCATATTTCCGTAATAGCGACAACGTCTTAGTTAGCCTGCCTCACAATGGCTTCAAGCTCATCTTGTTTGTTGCCCATGCTGCGTGCACTGGTGTAGATGCACTTCAGCTGAGACATCTGCCTCACCCTTTGTTCCAGCACAGCCCCCCTGGGCTCTTTACTGGAGAGCCCTGTTATATCCCCTACCCCCATCACAGCTAGTTTAAAGCTCTCTCGATGAGTCCAGCTAGCTCCTGTGCTAGAATTCATTTCCCCCTTTGAGACAGGTGCATTCTATCAGCGGATAACAGGCCAGGAGCTGAGTAAACTGCCCCAATGTCAAAAAACCCAAAGTGTCTGTCTCGACACCAGCCTCTCAGCCAATTATTCATCACCTGTGTTTTCCTAGCCCATTCTGTGTCCTTCACCGCCCCAGAAGGTATGGAAGCAAACACCACTTGTGTTCCCACCCCTTGAACTAATCGTCCTAGACCCCTGAAATCTCTTTTCATAGTTTGCAGGCTTCTTTGAGTTATTTCACTGCTGTCTGCTTGAACTATGAGTAATGGATAGTAGTCATTGGGGTGTATCGGATCTGGGAGTCTTCTAGTTGTGTCCCTGACCCGGGCCCCAGGGAGACAGCACACTTCCCTACGGCTTGAGTCTGGTCTGCAAACGGGGCCCTCAGTACCCTTGAGAAGGGAGCCACCCACCACGATCACCTTTCTTTCTTTCTTGGCAGTGGCAGACTCAGTGCACGGAGTCGACTGCCTTGCCATTGGTGACTTCCTGGGAGAATCTTCCCATACCTCCCCCCTTATTTCTCCTTCAATGTCCAACACTGCAAACCTATTGCTTAGAGGGACTTGAGGACACGAGGTAGGCAGAGGGGGAGATCGCCTACGGTACCAAGTAGGGACTTTGTGGCAGTCAGCTGGACTCCTGGGAGATCCTTGTCTTATCTAAACTGAGGAGTCCAGAGATGGACATAGAATTCTAAATGTGGCTTCACTAGGGCAGTGTAGAATGGGAGGATCACTTCCGTCCACCTGTTGACCATGAAATGTTTAAGGCACGTCAGAATATTGTACTGCATGCATTACCAATTAAACATAGAATAATGTAATGGCTTAGACTGGAAGATAACTTAAACATTATCTAGTACCAGTCCTTTTGCTGTGGACAGGGTTGCCAGCCACTAGATACAGTTGCCTAGTGGTACTGGAGGTTTTCTTTGCTGCAAACAATCTGTTATGGAGCAGATTGTCTTGAGGGAGATCACATGACACCTGCAAGACAACTGCAGGATCAGTCCTGGCCAACATGGGTTAAAGAAAAGCAAGTCCTGCTTGACCTACTTGCTCTTCCTCTATGATTTAGTGACCCGTCTGGTGGATGGGGTAAAGGGTGTTGATGTGGTCTACCTAGACTTCAGCAAAATATTTGAAACTGTCCCACACAGTATTCTCCTGGAGAAGCTGGCAGCCCATGGCTTGAACAGGTACACTCTTTGCTGGATAAGAAACTGGCTGGAGGACTGGGCCCAGGGTGTTAGTGAATGGAGTTAAATCCAGCTGGTGACCGGTAACAGGTGATGTTCCCTGGGGTGGGTACTGAGGCCTGTCCTCTTCAATATCTGCATTGATCACCTGAATGAAACCACTGAGTGCACCCTCAGTAAGTTTGCAGATGACATCAAGTTGGCTGGAAGCGCTGGATTACCTGGCAATAACAAGGCCCTACAGAGAGATCTGGACAGGTTGGATTGCTGGGCTGAAGCCAGTGGGATGAGGTTCAACAAGATTAAGTGCCAGGTTCTGCACTTTGACCACAACAACCCAACCCCAGACAGTGCTACGGGCTTGGGGCAGAGTGTCTGGAAGACTGTATAGAAGAAACAGACCTAAGGGTATTGATTGAATCTCAGCCGAACATGATTTGCCAGTGTATCCAGGTGACCGAGAAGGCCAATGGCATTCCGGTTTGTATCTGAAATAGTGTTGTTAGCAGGAGTAGGAAAGTGATTGTCCCTCTGTACTCAGAACTAATGAGACTGCAGCTCGACTACTGTGTTCAGTTTTGGGCCCCTCACTGCAAGAAAGACATCAAGGGCCTGGAGTGTGTCCAGGAAAGGGCAATGAAGCTGGTGAGGGGTCTGGAGCACAGGCCCTATGGGGAGTGGCTGAAGGAGTTGGGGATGAACACCTGAAGGGAGTTTGTAGTAAGCCAGGAGTTGGTCTCTTCTCTCATGTCACTAGACAGTGACACAGCTCTCAAATTCAGATATCTCCAATTTAGACACAAAGATGTGGTGCAGGATGTTGTTCTAGCAGTTTGATGGTTTTTTTTTTTTCATTTTTACCATGATAAATACTGGTCTATTAATTCCTTTGGAAGAAGAAAGTAAATAATAACTTTATATTAAAGGAAACTTTTGAGAACTAAGCCTAACCTAGTAAACAAAAACAAAGGTATTTTTCTGTGACTTCTTTCCCCCTCTCACCTTCTCTTCCTTTGTGTGAGTACTTTATTCTTTGCTCTTAAGCTGGAGAGTTTATAACTTTAAAATCTGTAGTGGAGGCTGAGAACTCTTTGCTCTTTACTTTATCTGTACGCATCATCTGTAAGTCCTGCATAACATGCAGGAGTTAGTTCAAGAAGGAAGTGTGGATGGATCACTTAGCAATGCTGTCTACAATATAAGTTTGACATCTCAAGGGTAGTTGAATGAAAGAGAAAAAAAAGGAAAAAAAATAGAAAATTCTACTAAAACTAACTTTGTCAGTTTAAACCATTTAAAGGAAAGTTAGGAGCAAAAGGAAAGCAGGATAATATGAACTCTAAAAGCCCGGAAATTAGAGAGATTTTTTACAGAACAGCAAATACAGCAAATACAGATCTTTAATGCCTGCCTACCCTTTGAGCCTTTGAAAAGATTTTCCTGAAATCCTTCATCTTCTTTTCATGTAAATGTACCATAACCACAACAAAGTCATAGAAGGCCTGCGTACCCTTTGACATGAAAGGAAGGAGGGAGGGAAAATGTAAATGACTGTTGAAGAGGCTATTTAAGCCAAACAAACACTGCTTAGATTCATAGATTCATAAGGTTGGAAAGGACCTACAAGATCATCTAGTCCAATCATCCTCACACCACCATCCCTACCCATCAAGCTACTAAATCAAATCCCTTAGCACCTCATCTAAACGCTTCTTGAACAGCACTAGGGACGGTGCCTCAACCACCTCCCTCAGCTGGCCATTCCAGTGCCTGACCACTCTCTCAGAGAAAAATTTTTTCCTCAAATCTAATCTAAATCTTCCCCGGCGCAACTTGTGGCCATTCCCTCTTAATCTAGAGATGCAAAGAGAGTGGCCTAAATGTTAAGTCATTTCTTATGGGACTATAGGAGGATAAGTAAGGATTGTTTCCAGCTTCTCTTACTGCCCTGTAACTGCTAGGAGCAGAGCTGGACTTTCAGTTCTGCTGCTACCTAAGCATATGTGGTGTTTGAGAAAAGATCCCAGAGTTACACTGCTTGAGTCAGCTAGGTCTTCTGGCATTACAATCTTAAGGTAACTGCCTGAAAACTGAGCAAACTTCTGCTTTATTAACAGTTATTCAATATCACCAAGTGAATGTTAAATAAATATTAAAAAACAACAAAAAAAAAAAAGAAAAAGAAAAAACAGAATTTGAATATACTATTTCAAGTTATAAGAGTTACTTTTCAGTCAGAGAAGCCACCTACCACACCTATTACCTCCAGGCTGTTTCTCGATGTTGTCTAATAAAGAACTTGAAGTCAATTTATTAAGATTATCCCCACAGACATTTGTGTAGACTATAGATTCTTCAGAAGAGATGTAGATAATTAGTCCTAAAGCAAAAGACTTACTTTCTTCCTTTTGCAAATACCAGCTGTCCCTCCGTATCAATCTACAACAGGACTTAACCTTTTTTTTTTTTTTTCCTATAAGGCCAGGGTATTTCCTCTAATCCCAGTGGAGTACTGTTTATGAGTGTGATTGCTAATTACGATTATGCCACTAGATTGAACTGAGCTCTTGGTCACCCTTGACTGATCCTTCCTTCATCATCCTGAAATTCTTTTTTATCTTCCACCGTAGTTACAAAATGGCAACCCTACTTAAAAAAGTTCCTTTTACCAATTAACTACTAATTACTAAATTCTCCCTGACACCAAACTTTATACATGTATATAAAACGATCGCATTTTGAACAGACTAACACAGAAGATTAATGAATCTTTTTTATATTTTTGAATGGAAGATAAATCAGTAAAGACATGAAAAATTTTGACATTTCCATATGCATCAACATGGAAGCATACATATCTTGTATGAATACATGCACACATCCACTCAAATATTCATGTGAGAGGCCAGTGTTCGTAAACATTGTTTGTTTTTGCTTTCATAATACCTCATTTGTTTTAGTTCTTTATTTATTTGTTTGTTTTTTTTCTCTCTAGAGTAACAATTTTTCCACAGAAGTTTTCAATGAAGAATTGCCATGTATGTGATTGTATCAACACATCCATTTGTTTAAGTTAAAATGTGCAGTTATGCCAATATTGTTCCTTGAGCTTTAGACACATGAAGCAAAAATATCTTGCTTTTCATGTGAGCAATAAAGGGGTACAGGTTAGACCTGCCAGTTTCCAGAAGTCCACATAGTGATGTCAGCTCAGCTCTTAAAGAGTCAGGTTAGACATAGAAACACAATTAGAGGCCAAACTGCTCTGGGGAATTTCTAGTACAGGAAATGGTGGCTGTCACATCCTTATAAGAGACAAGTAAGGCTTAGCTGTCACCTCTTATTTACATTGCACCATGTAAGTACAGAGATGAGGGTCATGTCTCAATTCTTTTGTCTCTGATTCCAAGAGGAGAAATACTGCTTAGCACCATAAGCAAGAGACAGGACACTAAACTGCAATTACCAGTGACTCACCTTTATTTTTTGGTTCAGAGCAGAGGCTTGTAATTTCAGAGCTGGACAGTCTGAGCTCTGTTTCTGCTCAGTTATTAATTCCTGAGGATGGTACAAAGTGTATTGGCAGCTGCAGCATCAATGAAGATCATCAGCTAGTTAATCACAGTGCATGCAGCATGACAATTCTGTCTTGTTAGTTTTTTGTTGTTGTTGCTTGTTTGTTTTTTTTCCTTTTTTTTGTTAGAGGATTTAGAGTTTCTACATGACATTTGCTCCCAGATGCTAACTGCTGTTTTTTTTTTTTTTCCAAAACAACAGGCAATTCATGCCTCAAACAGTTCAAAGCTTGATCTGTGAAGTAATTAATCTCTTAATTCCTAGTCCATAAAGACAAAATACTTAGTCTTACCTTCATGAATCTAGACCCCAGAGTCAACAGAAACAAAGCATAACTGGTGACAAAGCTTGACTGCCTCATGTTGCATAAAAGAACAGAGAAATGGATTTGTCAAGGACACATATAGTACAATGAGAACAGAAGTCAGGTCTCTGAGTCCCAATCTAACTAACTACAGATCCTACTTTCTACTCTGTTTCTACTCTGCTGTGCTTTTATACTTTCATACTTGGTACAAAAATAAAAAAAAAAAAAAAAAAGAAAACACCAAGAACCTCATATCATCAAAAAATTTATCTCTTCTTTTAAGTTCCTGACTTTATGTTGCAAAGTTTATGCAGGAAATTAATCAAGGGTAAGGACGAAAATTAAAGGAATCTATAAACATATTTCCAGCACTTTGCAACTAGAAAGTTGAATCAATGCAATATGAATTAGAAAATACAATAGGAAAACAAACAAGAATGGCATTTATAAGTAAAAGAATGTCATTTGTATTGTGTTAAGTCTATTAGAAAAAAATCCTCCTCATCTGTATTAGTTCCTGTCTCTTTTCAGTTTAAAGACAAATCTCATAATTTCCAGTTTTACATATGCTAACACCCAATCTAATTTTAATAAGGATTTCAGCTTTACTGTGCCCTTGTAAGCCCCCTAACCTTTGAAAGCTGTTCTGGAATTTGTTTCTCATACCTATTTTTTTTATTATTAGTATTATTTAAGAATCATAAAGTGGAAGTTAGGTTGCTGCATTTTCAGAGACAGATGAAGTAAAGTGTTCCACTGGGAGTATTCAGCCCCAGTGCCTTGCTGTATTATGGCATATGGAGTTGCATCTCCAGGCGCTGACATTAGCAGTCCTGCTTCAGGTAACTCATTTAGCTTTGGTGTCATTTTACAATAAATATACCATCCACCGACACAAATTAGACAGCTATTGAGATTAATTTTGAGGCACTATCGGCAACATCTTAAATCAAAAATCATTCTTTATTAGCATGCTCGGCTGTACAGTGCTCTCTCTTCCCCTTCCCCCTCCTTTCACTGCCACAAGAATAAATGAGCCCCCATGGTTGACACAGCGCATCAAGTGTTTTATAATAGTCTAATTGTAGCTAATGGTTTGTGCAGCTAATTAAGGCCCTATGAATTACAGTAATCAGTCAGCCTCATCTTCTAAACCAGATAGTTCTATTCAAGCGTCCCTTTAGGAAGAAACACACGCACACGCTAAAAAAAAAAAAAAAAAAAAAAAAAAGAAAAGAAAAAAGAAAAATGCAAGAGAGTGAGAAAAAAAAAAGCAGGAGAAAAAATCTGAAAACAAAGATGGAAGGGAGGAAGGGAGGGAGGGAGGGAGGGAAGGAGGGAGGAAGGGAGGGAGGGAGGGAGGGAAGGAGGGAGGAAGGGAGGGAGGGAGGGAGGGAAGGAGGGAGGAAGGGAGGGAGGGAGGGAGGGAGGGAAGGAGGGAGGAAGGGAGGGAGGGAAGGAAGGAGGAAGGGAGGGAAGGAGGGAGGAAGGGAGGGAGGGAAGGAGGGAGGGAAGGAGGGAGGGAAGGAGGGAAGGAAGGAGGGAAGGAAGGAAGGAGGGAAGGAAGGAAGGAAGGAAGGAAGGAAGGAAGGAAGGAAGGAAGGAAGGAAGGAAGGAAGGAAGGAAGGAAGGAAGGAAGGAAGGAAGGAAGGAAGGAAGGAAGGAAGGAAGGAAGGAAGGAAGGAAGGAAGGAAGGAAGGAAGGAAGGAAGGAAGGAAGGAAGGAAGGAAGGAAGGAAGGAAGGAAGGAAGGAAGGAAGGAAGGAAGGAAGGAAGGAAGGAAGGAAGGAAGGAAGGAAGGAAGGAAGGAAGGAAGGAAGGAAGGAAGGAAGGAAGGAAGGAAGGAAGGAAGGAAGGAAGGAAGGAAGGAAGGAAGGAAGGAAGGAAGGAAGGAAGGAAGGAAGGAAGGAAGGAAGGAAGGAAGGAAGGAAGGAAGGAAGGAAGGAAGGAAGGAAGGAAGGAAGGAAGGAAGGAAGGAAGGAAGGAAGGAAGGAAGGAAGGAAGGAAGGAAGGAAGGAAGGAAGGAAGGAAGGAAGGAAGGAAGGAAGGAAGGAAGGAAGGAAGGAAGGAAGGAAGGAAGGAAGGAAGGAAGGAAGGAAGGAAGGAAGGAAGGAAGGAAGGAAGGAAGGAAGGAAGGAAGGAAGGAAGGAAGGAAGGAAGGAAGGAAGGAAGGAAGGAAGGAAGGAAGGAAGGAAGGAAGGAAGGAAGGAAGGAAGGAAGGAAGGAAGGAAGGAAGGAAGGAAGGAAGGAAGGAAGGAAGGAAGGAAGGAAGGAAGGAAGGAAGGAAGGAAGGAAGGAAGGAAGGAAGGAAGGAAGGAAGGAAGGAAGGAAGGAAGGAAGGAAGGAAGGAAGGAAGGAAGGAAGGAAGGAAGGAAGGAAGGAAGGAAGGAAGGAAGGAAGGAGTGCAAACTATTTAACATAAATTTATATTCAATATATTTGATAATTATTACAGAAATAGTTATGTAATTTAATATGATACCTTACATTTTGGTCTGCAGAAGCAGACCATAGCAGAAAGAAGAAATAATTACATTCTTTTTCTTGAAGCATTATCTATATTTATATATTTATCAATTATATCACATTGTTTTTGAAGAATATCTTCATTTGGGCAAAGAAATGTGGTTGAATACTGGTTTTGGTTACATCATCATTCAGAAGAAAAGGTTAAATGCAGAAAAGACATACATAAGCACCAGTTGCACAGTAACCAAATGTCATCTGAGAACCTGAAGCTTGTAAATGCTATGTGATACCACTGGGGGGTAAAGAAGGCATAGTAGTACAAGACGGGTTGTAGCTATTTAACCAGCTACATCCCTGCTGCCCAGGATGACTACTGTGCTTCCAATTCCTGACTGCTCTGGATTAATCCATTTCTCTTCTCCCTCTCCCAGAAGAATAGTGAAGAGTGAAGGAAAAATAAAAGCAAGAAAACTTGTGAACCAAGGTAAAACTAATGAAGTGGAATAGGAGGAAAAAGGAAGCAGAATAAAACGAGTGATCAAGTCAAATCATTCACTTCTTCTTATGGGTAGAGTGATTCCCAGTCAGTTCCTGAGAAAAAGACAGCAAAATTATGTAATCTCCCACCTCTTATTGCTAAGTGTGACATTATATGCCTAGAATATCTTCTTGGTTACTTTGGAGAAAATGTGTGATTCTTACTTCTCAGCACTCACACAACCCCAAACTGTTACTAGCGCTCAGTGGAAGAAATGGAAAAGGCCTTGATGCTGTGCAAACAATGGTCACCCACAGTTGGAGCATAAGTTTGCTACTAGCATGACTAAAACACAGGAATCTAAAACACAACTGATATGAATCAAGTTAACTTATCCCAGTCAGACACAGTACACAGATTCATTCCTGCTTGTAGTGTGCCCCTCATTCAAACCCTGGAGCTCTGCTTTTACAGATCCCACCAGGCAGCAAAGCTAGGGATTTGCCTGAAAAGCTTCCCTGGTCATGAGACATTGCCAGAACAATAGAGAAGGTAAAAAGAGATATTAGTTAAGCACAACAGATTGAATTCCTCATATCTATGGTAAAATGTTTGCAATGTTGATATACAAACTTGTGATCTTCTCCTGTTGGAACCAGAGGTTAACTATGAGTAATTTTAAGAAAATTTTCCTCTAGTTTATTTATAGAGGTAGAGATTTGTGCTTCCTTATCTAAAGCCAAGTAAGACAAAACTCTCAAGCACTGTGTCCATGCAGTCGACTCTGAGAACGAGTATTAATTTGAGTCAACACTGAAGGTAGTATGGGACAAATTTTCTTAACCAGTAGTCCCTGAAGGTCTTACCTCAATTTTTATGAAGGTTCATAACTTTTAAAAATATTTCTCAACATGAGACAGAGTTTAAACTTCAGCATGATCAAGTACAGACAGAGGAGATGAGTGGTTAAAAAACAGATGCTGTGTTGAAACCTTAGCAAACCAGACATTAGAGCAGAAACAGGAGCCCACTTTGATAGTATCCACACTAGTGAATTGGACAGCCTGGGAATGTTCCTAGGCATAAGAGCTTAATAATCCATACTGCCAAGTAGTTACTCTGCTCCCTGACATGGCTTTGTTGTACGTCAGTGAACATTCTCTCACACAATAGGAAGATTAAAGGCAAGAAACATATTACAGTAAATAGTTTGGATATTATCTTTCTGTGTCAAAAATCAAAAAGTACACAGACGGTGTATTCCACACCACACAGCTTTAGGTTCAATTAATGATCCTAGATGCACTGAAGTTACTCTTGTGATTACCAAACCCTACAGAATAATGACCTGTTAAAGGTTCATCATCCAGTGCAGTAGTGCTGGAGTACCAGTGAGCCTGGAGTATTGTGTTCAGTTCTGGGCTCCCTGGTGCAAATAAAGGCAGGAAACTCCTCAAAAGAGTAGGGCAGAAACCCACAAAGATGATAAAAAGCATAGAGCACCTCTCTTATGAGGAAAGGCTGAGTGACCTGGGTCTGTTCAGCCATGACAAAAGAAGACTCAGAGGGGATCTGAACCATGTCTATAAATGTCTAAGGTGCAGGAGGCAAAGGAATGAGGCTGCACTCTTCTCAGCAGTGTGTGGTGATAGAATGAGAGGAAATGGCCACAAACTGAAGCACAGGAAGCTCTGCACAAATATGCATAAGAATTTCTACACAGTAAGTCTCACGAAGCTCTGAAGCATGATGCCAGAGATGTTGTGGATTCTCCTTCTCTGGAGACATTCAAGTCCCTCCTGGACGCCTACATGTGCAACCTGGTCTAGGGAGCTGCTTTGTCAGGGGGGTTGGACTCAATGATCTCTTGAGGTCCCTTCCAACTGCTACAATTCTGTGATTCTGTAGTCAGCTGTACCAGAGGTAGTTCCTGATAAAGCCACGTGTTTAGGCCCCCCAAGCTTTCACTGCTGCAGAATGTGCTGCTTGTTTATGAGGGAGTGGAAAACTGAGGAAAGTTGTGCCTTCATTTCAAAGGACTTGTATGCACCATAGCAAGGAGAAGATTGTGCTATTCAGTCCCTTGAGTGCAGAAAGAGATAAGAGGTGGTATCTCTCAAATCCTTTGACTACGGTGATTAGAGGACCAGAATCTTAGAGCATGGTGTTGAGTTCAATTTCCCTGCAATGTAGGTAACATTAGTAGCTGTGAATAGCTTTGTCTCTGTAACCCAGTGGTTGCAATACTTGTTTAGAATGTAGGGAGGACACACTCATTTACTCTTTTGAAGAAAAAATAAGGCAGAGACAAAATCACTGCACTTCCTTGGAAGTAATCACCAATTCCTGGAACTGGAGGAGAGCAGAAATGCATAGCAAAGAAAACAATCTGGACTTCAGGAATTTAATGCTGTGAATGTAGTTTTTGTTACAGGGAATGAAACAACTTTTCAAGAGTAGAATTGAGAAATTCTTCCTTGGTATATCTCTATGCCTTATAGGTCATTCACTCGTTAGGATATGCACTCTAGAAGGAGGTGTCCCTGTCCGTAACAGTAGGGGTTGGAATGAGATGACCTTAAAGGTCCATTCCAACCCAAACCATTCTGTGAATCTATGATTCTATGATATCTAGGGAATTAGAGCTGTCTAATCTTAAGTAATCAATTTTTATATTGTTAGATCACTCAATACTTAGAAACAGCAATTTCAAGTTTAATTTCATTTAGTTTTACCTAGTTTATTAATTCTAAGGGATTAACATGAACTTGTGGCACAGTGGGAAACCCTGCCTCTCTACTGAAGACAGAGTCTTAATACTTTTCTGGCATAAATATATAGAGATCCACATAATCTCATGCACATCTGAATACAGTGATCTCAATTTCTAAGGAGTAAAACAATTTATTTTTCCTTCATCTATCAGAAAATTTTTGAAGGTCTTGATCTGGTGAAACCATGCACTATGTTTATAAGAAACTTGGTACACGCTAAAATAATGTTATCAACAATTGCCAGAGGAAAATGCAAACAACAACAACAACGATAATAATAATAATTTTATTATTAAAAAAGTTAAACAAAAACATTGCTCTGATTGAATTTCATTTTAGTCTCTCAAGTTTTTTTCTCTTTCTTTATAGTTCTAAGACCATTTCATATTTGTAGAATCATTTTTTCTAAACATCTAATGCCAGACAGATTAGTAAAATGGACTTCCTATAACATTGCAATTTTCTGCTTTTTACAAAAAAGCCTCTCAACATCAGCCATTATCTAATCATTGCCTAAAATCTGGGTTTTCATTTCAAGTATTTCTGTCCTGTATCTGTTCAAGAGCTATCCTATGTTAATGCTTATGAATGGTACTTTTCCTGCTAGTAAGAGACAAACAAAACTGGTCTGAACCAGCAATAGTGCTTCTAAATTCCACTTCAGCAAAACAATGGTTTGGATTAAGCACTAAATGTTACACATATGCTCGAGTGCTCAGGTGAATCTTATCTGATGAAGTTTTCATCTTTAAAAATAATTTTCATTGGTGCAAATCAGTGCCCATTGTTATTTGTAAATTATATTTTTTGTTTATGAGCTGGGCTGAATACAGCTGTCTTTGCATTGAACATAGTTAAAAAAAGGACTAAATGTTCATGAAATAAATTTAATCTGTGATCTTAAAATGTGAATAGATTTTGTATCGTAAGAAATAAGCACCTAACATAACCTAACATTGTACATCTCTTGAAATGAATGGAAATTTGGATTCATAAAATTAGATTTTTTTTTTTAATGAGACCTGTTTCTGTTTATCTCATTAGCTTTTTTGATCTAGTCTTGTATTCACACTTTTCTCTTTCTTTGTATCTTGGGCTGCCATTTGCCCCAGAGACAAATAAATGCAGTTTTGGATACAAAACATGCTGTTTCTGCTTAGGTCACAATTTTCATTTAGTGCATACTTGCTTTTTGCATGATCATCCATAACAAAATGGGTACAAAGAATCAGATCAAAAGAATGCCTGATACACTAAAACTAAGGGTGGGGTAATACTGAAGCTTATGCTGTGTATGATCCGAGCTGAAATTTAGAGACATGTGAAATTCAGATATAGCTAAAATCTCCTAAGTATTTGTGACTCTTTCAGTAAACTCTATTCAAAGTGAAATTATCTCTCTTTCCTTGACCTAACTATTAAACTATCATCTCACTACAGTCACTGTAAAAATTAATGGATTTATTAGTGAAGTCTGTGTATGTGTGGTTGCTTTTATCTAAAGGTACAATATTCTGTTTTATTCTCACTTTTCTTTCTATTACTACAGATGCTAGCTAAAAGAATACCCCTAATGTTGTTCGAGATTTATATAGTTTCTGCATAGCACAGTATCAATATTTGTAGAAATTATTTCTTAACACCATCACAAGTAAAATAAAGTAATTAATGGGATATCTAAATGAATTTAATTAACAAATAAGTTCCCCTTCATTATAACTTTGAATGAAGTGGACAGACAAATATGGATAAGAAAATAGAATAACAAAAAATTGATGTGGTTTTCCAATGGTCATGCAGCAGGTTAAAGAAAAGTCACATCTCCTAAACCTTTTTTCAGTGTTTTTTGGTGTTTCGTTTTCATTTATGCTTAAACTGTAACATTGCTTAAACAGTAATTGAGGATGTCAGTTACAAGCTAATTGCACTGGCCTGAAATGTTCAAATAGTACTGACAACATGTGATGTGTAACAGAAAGCAGAAACGTACATTCAGGTTTTTTTAATAACTCTCCAGATCTCTATAAAGTACAGGGAAATTATTCAAACCCAGAAAGTCAATGGTATCACCAGAAAGTAGCATGGAATTTATATTTTAACTTTCTTGGAAGAGATAAGGAGCCTTGTAGAAGCAATCTTTTTGTTTCTCTTCTGTGAAAATAAAACAGAACAAAAAAGAAAAAAAAAAGAAAATTTTGTTCAAAAAAAAAACAACAAAAAAATAGCTAAACAAAACACAATGAAAGTTATGTATTCTCACACTTTATTTTTTGTTTCCCAAAGGCATTATCTGGAAGATTAACTGAAATGTAAGTTAAAGAACAAAAAAAAAAAAAAAAGAGTAAGGATGACTATTTTCATCGCTAGTAGGAAGACTCTTTTTTTAAAGAAAAGTTTGCCCTTTAAGAAGACAACACTTAAAAAGTTCTTATTTAGTGCTTACTGATCAGGAAGAATTCTTGAAGATTTCAGACTTCTTTGTGACATCCATGCCAAGAAGCTTATGCCTTATATATATATATATATATATATTATTTATTTATTTCACTTTCCCTAATATATATGACCTGTTTGTATAAGTTGCCTCTTTCTCTGCTCTATGTTACTGTGGTTAGTACTTCTCTCCTCAATCTTTGTTGATTGGCACAAAGATCAGGGATAACTGAGTGTAGAGTTTGTGAAGATAAAATGAGGTCAAAGTTGACCACTTGAGCTTTTTCTACAGTTTTCATCAGAAGGCCTCCCAGCACATTCAGCAGCGAGCTTGCAGTTTTGTCAGTCTCCACGTGCTGACAATGTCAGTCTTGCTATTCATCATCAGTTTTGATTCCAACTGGAATATAATCTTAATTCAGTCCTTAGACATTGGGATGTGTTTCTGCGTTATTGCTCATAATTCCATGTTGAGCTTACCTGGCCTGAAGATATAACTTTTTTTTTTGTTCTTGTTTTTAATGTAGATAAAGATGTATTATTTCTGTGATTTAAAAGATAAAAGATCTTTACGCTGTTGCAGACACAGGAAAACAGTTTTACATAACAGCAGACAGAGTATTTCACCCTTGACTGTAGTACTGAAGTGAAGAACTTACAGTTGAATAGAGCGTATTTTCCATAACTGCATGTAGTATCAATATGAGAACAAAAAAGTGGTGCATATGCCTCTTTTGGAATAATCAAGACACTGCAGTGAACATGGATGATCAAGTTTTCAAGCACTAATAAATATATTTGATCATTTTCTGCTATTTTGTACTATAGAAATGTAAAACATTCAGAATGGAGGAAGGGCACTGGCCCTTGATCTGTCTAAAAGTTTGTTTGAAAATTTTAGCTAATCTGTTCATTCACTCACTGAGCTCCTTCATTCTCCCTTCCCTTCCTTCCCTTCCCTTCCCTTCCCTTCCTTCCCTTCCCTTCCCTTCCCTTCCCTTCCCTTCCCTTCCCTTCCCTTCCCTTCCCTTTCCTTCCCTTCCCTTCCCTTCCCTTCCCTTCCCTTCCCTTCCCTTCCCTTCCCTTCCCTTCCCTTCCCTTCCCTTCCCTCCCTTCCCTTCCCTTCCCTTCCCTTCCCTTCCCTTCCCTTCCCTTCCCTTCCCTTCCCTTCCCTTCCCTTCCCTTCCCTTCCCTTCCCTTCCCTTCCCTTCCTTCCCTTCCCTTCCCTTCCCTTCCCTTTCCCTTCCTTCCCTTCCCTTCCCTCCCCTCCTCCCCTCCCCTCCCCTCCCCTCCCCTCCCCTCCCCTCCCCTCCCCTCCCCTCCCCTCCCCTCCCCTCCCCTCCCCTCCCCTCCCCTCCCCTCCCCTCCCCTCCCCTCCCCTCCCTCCCCTCCCCTTCCCTGGAATTCCCTTCCCTGGAATTCCCTTCCCTGGAATTCCCTTCCCTTCCCTTCCCTCCCCTCCCCTCCCGTCCCTGGAATTCCCTCTTTGTATTAATGAAATTTGTGTATCTGCAAGCATTAAAAAAAAACATAATTTCATATTATTTTATTTTATGTTTTAATCAATTCTCTCACGTATATAGCCAACCTTTCCTTTTCTAAACTGCTATTTATTTTTAATAGCAACTTTAAGCTTTTGAGTTCAAATTATTAAAGTTTTCTTAGAATGATTGATGACAATACTCTGAGCTCAATTAAACTGCAAAGTAAACTGATCTCATGATGTTATTTTAAAAATTACAAATGCCACTGAATATATCTACATAAATCCCTTTTTCTTCCATGTGTTTATTCAGAAGAACATCAGCTACAAACTTCATTTTGATTGTTGTTTATTCACTTACGCACAATAGTAGTAGTAGTAAGGTCAGTTTAATTTCCTTACTTTGTTTCATTCATATTTCCGTGTTAGTTTCTTAACCACAGAGTTTAGCATAGGTCAATTGCTATCTGATTATTTTCTGAGAGGGAAACAACCAAGTGAAGCTGGTGGAAAAGGAAAGAAGAGGCTGAGAAGTCCTTCAGCTGAAAAATTATACTGACTATGAAGGGTAGTCTAAGAGCCCTTTGCCATTTGTGGGCACCTCTGTTTTAAGGTCAGTGAACTGTGATTTGATTCAATATAATGAGTGGGTGCATCACTTCTGGGATGTTCTACAAATATATTGCTGAAGTGGAGACAAAAACTGCTGTGTGAAATTTACAGTTTCAGTAGGTCACTTTACTTTTTAAATCTCACTTAGTAACTTCGAAGAATTCATAGTTCTGCAAAGCGTAAGTGACCTAAAACAAACTATGTCCCTTTAAATAAAGTAGAAAATGAAGGGGAAAATGGTTCCATATTTACATTCCATATGTATGTATCCAATTTTACATTCCATATGTAAATCACAGAATCACAGATTTGTAGGAGTTGGAAGGGACCTCTAGAGATCATCAAGTCCAACTCCCTTGAAAAGCAGACTCCCTAAAGCAGGCTGCACATATAGGCATCCAGGCGGGTCTTGAACATCTCCAGAAAAAAAGATTCTGCAACCTTTCTGGGAAGCCTCTGCCAGTGTTTTATCAACCTCATCATGAAGTTCTTATTCACAGTGCTGCAGCAGTTCCTGTGCTTAAGTTTATGGCTGTT